>JACMIF010000965.1:0-28793 GCA_014805445.1 Diplogasteroides magnus
CTCCCTGGAAACGGCTTAGCCGGAGATAGGGACGTTGTTTCCGTAAAGTACCACGGTTTCTGTGGTGTCCCGTGTGCTCTGCTCGGCCCTTGAAAAGCCGAGGGAGTCAGTAAATCTCAAGGCAGATCGTACCGATATCCGCAGCAGGTCTCCAAGGTTCAAAGCCTCTAGTCGATAGAATAATGTAGATACGGGAAGTCGGCAAATTAGATCCGTAACCTAGGGAAAAGGATTGGCTCTAAGGACTGAGCCGTTCGGGCCTTGCGTCGAAGCTTGCGCGGTCGCGTCTATGATTGGGTTGCTCTCGGGTAGCTCGATCTAATGGCGTGCTGCCTTGTGGACATGCTTGGCTGCGTGCATGAGCTTGCTTGTGTGCTTCGGACGGTGGCTAACAGTCGACTTAGAACTGGTACGGACTCGGGGAATCCGACTGTCTAATTAGTTCTAAGCTCTCCTGTTTTTCACAGGTCGTAGTTGTCTGAAGTTCCTTCAATTTGCAGCGCTCTTCCGTACTCTGACTTCCATTCCATTCCGCAAGACTTCTTCTCTGGATGCAGTGCCTGATTTGTATAGCAAAGAGGTATGGATCAGATTCAAAATCTAGAGCGGGGTTTTAGATAGTCTTTATTTCGCTATTTTGGCGCTGTTGTCCATAGCGCTCTTGTCTTTGATCCAAATATTCAGCGCGATCAATGGGAAGCCCATCAACTGGCATCTGAAGTGGACATGTCAGTCGTTTACGTCGATCCTACTCCCTTCCAAATGGTCTACAATACGAGTCTTTTCAAGGTGAGTTCGGGAGACATTTATCATTGCTCACCCAGGGGAAATCTAGCAGAATTGCATACTGTAATTGCAATCGCCAACTGGTTTTCCTGAAAGGACGGCAAAAAAAATGGACGACATTTACCTATAAATTCTCTCAGGTTCACTCGCTCTTCTCTCTGCTGGGACTCAACACTGCGTACATCACGAGGGCAGGAAGACTGGCTGGAATGGTTGGACTGAAGGAGGTAATCGATCGATCACGTTGTTGACTGCAACTAGAGAAATAGTTATTTGTATTTTACCAATGCTTCGTTATTATTTATTTGTAGGAGTTGAATAAATGGTGGGCTCCAGAATGACAGAAAACATTCATGCTTGCACTAATCGCAGGTGTGCGAGGCAGTGGAGAAAGTGCAGAGTGGACAGTTGATGCCTGTTGAAGAAGGGCATGAGGAGGAAAGAAGAAGTGAGGGACAGGGTGAGAGGGGAAGACATGATAACAACTTCAAATGACGTCATGTGCTCATGAGTTCGATTTACAATCCACACAGCAATTCACATGACTTATTTGGGTTGTGGCAGATCATTTGGGAATAAATCAGTGTAAGTAGTCATTCAGAACCTCATGAGGATGCATACACGGAGGATGAATCGGACTTTGAGGATAATCTGCAGGTATTCTGTCGCACGTGTTACAAACAGAAACTGTCCAAGCCGCGTCCAAAAATTGACAGTTTGACTAAGATTAAATAGTTTTTGGTGCGAACTTTACGCAATTGACGGTATATTTACTGAACGCATTCTCCCTGCCTCCAGGGCCATCTCGAGGTGATTAAACCATGTGTCCACCATACTTCACTCGATGAAACGATGAGACTGCGCTCACTGGCCGAGTCCGCCCCTTCATTGCCCGCCATGGTGGCTGCAAGGTATCGAAATAGATGAGTGCAACTATGATGAATTAGCACACTCAAGAACGCTACACAAAAAGAAATTCTGTAAGCTTCTAACGTTAGCGAATTTGTGAGACAGTTAGCAAAAAATGTCCGACAAATTTTTACGAGAACTAACGGAATCACAAGAAATGACAGACATATGCCCAATAAATATCCATTGTTTTCAGTGATCAACCAACATCAAATGGTGCGTTCCAGCGGACATTCAGGAAGCTAGGCTACAGAACTTCATTGAGGAGGTTAGACCTCTACTCAACATCCTCATCTGACTTACCGTTCAGAGTGGCCACAGGATCTCTCAAGGTCAGCCACAGTATGCCGAAGGTTGAGAACAGGAGGTAAGCCATGTGTAGGTATCCTCCCTTAATCTAACGATGGGGATCAGTGGTCCAATAAGTCACGATTCTGAAAAATAATTTAAATGACTATGAATGAAAAGTCAAATTCGATTTGTGCAGTAATCATCTGAAAAATAGAAAACAAACGACAATTCAATTTATTTATTTAATTCGAATATCAATGATATTGCAGAAGTTCGGAAAACAATGTCCACACTCAAATCAGCGAAGAAAAAGAAGACAACGCAAAAGAAGTTATTGATAAATGACGAATTTGAAAAATGGTGTGCTTCATATAGAGTGTTTTGTTGTTTTGACGTGTATATTTCATCTTATGAATGCATCGTGTTTCACGTTGTGAGTTGAATGGTCATATCAGCATTTATTCCTGTGAGCAGTCACGGATTTGTTACATAATATTTGTACTTCAATGAAGTAGAGTGTGTGATATGCATTACAATTTTTATAACAACTAACATATCAAAAATTGAAACGATCGACTGATTTCTGACAATACTGACATGACAATCTAAAGTTGGTTTATGTATAATAGTCGTTTTCTAATCTCCTCCAGATCACCTTATCAATTTTTCAGTGTATTTGTCATTAATCCAACCTCCTCTTTCTTCAAGCGATAGAAAATCGATCCGCGGACCTACATAAGCGAACGATAACTACACTAGATGCTATGATAATTGATTTCGCCTATTCGAGTTTGGGATTTTTGCGTGCAAGAGTATGCAGATGCAGAATGAACTTTCATTATTGCCTCATTCCTTTTCCCTCCCCTTCTTCCGCTCGGTCGCCCAATTGCTCTTCTTTTTCTCTACACTGATTACAGCTCCTTATCAAGTGAGATTCTTATTCAGTAGCATCTAAAAAGAATCATTGATAGATATCCAAATAAAACAAATTGAAAATTTGAAATAGTTACATATCTAGATAGAAATTTCTTTGAGATGGAATCCAATCTCACACATGGCGGACGACGAAAGGCACTCTTGACAACACTCGATGATGAATATAAGGTACAAATATCAACGCTATACTAAAAATAGCAATCGACAATAGGATGATAATGATAATTACTACTGTACGTTGTAATACTCAAAAAGAGGAGTTCAAGCATGAAATCGAGATGGTAATCTGTTTAGGTCACTCGCTACATGTTCTACTTCTTCGCAGCCATCAGCGTCATTCAAATCGTCGTAATCTACATCTGCGGCCGCGAGAGAAAGCGGTGATAGTTTGGCGATTAGCCAAGTGCGACCGCGTTGCGTCCAAACACGCATTGCGGTTAAGTAAAAGATGTCTTGCAGCGCGTACAAGCCTCTCTACAGCAAGACGCAGTCCACCATTTCGAAGGGGACGGAGACGACCAAACCATCCGGTGGAGGAGGTTCGTACTTTATTTTTTATAAAAACAGATAATTTTGCCTTTATTATATTTGACTAATCAATTCAAATTAATGCACCAATTTTAGACACATTGAAAGCAACAGAAACGTTTCATTAAATATTTTATATTGCTTACTGGAAATTCAGCTAGAAATTAGCTTAAATATTGTAGGAGACGGGAAGAAGTTGGAGGACGAGTACGATCCCGGTCACAAGCAATGAACCACACAAAGCAATCACAGAGTAATGATAAAACGAATATTCGCATGCAATTCTGAGTGGTCCTTATTGTTGCCACGCAATAATTCAAAGAATTCCTAATGTTTTCGTTCCACAATCGTTCATTGATTTTCTGACATCTTTTCTTACAACATTGTCAATTGATTCGGCATGCCACCCTGTTTGTCGATATTCTCAGTTGCTCCCCAATGACAGCCAGACCCCTTCATGATGTAACAAGTTTTCATCTTGTACCGACTTCTTCCACTTCCTCATTCCATACACGTTTGGCCAAACTCTTGCCTGACCCCATCGAGGCCCTCGTTGCCTGGTAACTCCTCTTCCTTCCAAGGGTCGAGTCTCGAAAAAGAATAGTCAGGTTTCGACATGGCTCCTTTTTGCGCAATCTTGCACCAGGCAGGCAAAGTCTCCCTTTTATTATGGGAGACCACAACTCGAGAGAGAAGAATGAGGTCTGAGAGGATCCTTTCTTTGTAGAGTCTGTGACCCCAAGTAAGAGAGAGCATCCGTGCCAATTTACTTCCGCGTTCACCGCTGTTTTAGTCTCCTAAAATCAGAAATTCAGGAAAAACGTAGTGTGTAACTGAGGCCAGACAGACATAATAGTCATACATTGACAATGGGAAACGGAGCGTCTGGAGGCAGCAGGAAGGACTGGAGGTGAGGGAATGTTGCCGTGGGTCAGACGCTGTCATGGACGAACATGAACAGCCTGATGCAACTTGACCTCATTGGCCCCTAAGTTGCAGTTGAATACTATTGCGCAATGCCCATAGCACAAGCATCAACTTCCCGTTGCATCATGTTTGGACATGCTTAGTATTTCAACACTCAAAGCATTGAAAGTAGACAATGAGACTGCGTGAGGTTTCTTGTATCTTTTTTCGCTTATCATACAATTTTAACATGATGTCTATATTTTCAGAGAAGAGGACACACGGCTTCGTGCACGTAATAAAAGGAACATGTCTTTTTATCGCCCGAAGTCCATCCTCTCATCGAGATCGGCCCTTGACTTGCGCTCTTCTTATGGCGATAGGAAGTAAACGAAAAAATTCTTTTATTGATTATAGTATCTACTGCTATAAAAATTTACCGGTCTAGTTTAATTAAAATAACTAATCCGTTTGTTTCCATTTATAGTTGTTGATAAATTTGATTGCTTTCAGAAGGTACGAGAATGATTTGTACGAAGATGACGACTACTCCGATTTCTATCGAGGAAACTCTGGACGGGAGTCGAGGAGGGTCATCATCCGGTATGACGAATCTACAATTCCATCATGAAGAAATGCCATTCAAATTAACGTCTAGCCGCAACTGTTTGTGAGCTAAAAATGAACATTTGTCCCTTTCTCTATTCAACCGTGTGACACCCGTATATTTTCGTAATTTCTTCTGACTCAAACGCCATAGTAGCAGTGTATGAGGCAGTATAAAATAAATTCTTTATGTCTCTAAATACACATTCAGATCACCCTCGCCTCGAGCGGAATATCGCCTCATCTACTTTGATAAACGGTACGATTCGATTATGAGCCAAGAAGATTATTTTCTGTGTGTTCTTGATAAGAGTTGACCTCTACCTTTAGGGGACAAGCAGAGGCCATTCGACAACTCTTCATCATGGCCAGAGTGCACTTTATCGATGAAAGAGTGGATCAAGAACAGTGGAGGATGGCGAAGAATAGTGAGTAGAGATATGCTGTTCATTCGTGGTCATTTAGACCATCATATGGAAAATGTTACACTGGTAGATATGACTGATGTTAATGATGCAACTTTTATGATATACTGCATGGTCAGAAAACAACTGGATTCAAAAAAACGAGAAACTGAAATTTGCGATTCTTTAGGAACTCCGTTCCGGCAACTGCCCATCCTTCAAACGCAAGGAGTGATTCTCGGTCAAACTCTGGCCATCATGCGGTTTATAGGAAGGAGATTTGGTGCATATATAATCAATACATTTACCTCATAGCCTACATGTCTGAGTAGATGTTCGATTTTCAGACATGGCGGGCAGAAATGACCTCGAGGAAGCTATCATAGACTCGCTTGCTGAAAGGTTTTCAATGAAATCTATAATTTTGAAATGGTTTTGGGTATTGAGATACGGCTGCTTCTTTAACGACATCGCACCATACATAGTAGTTGCTGAGGGCTACGCGAAGGGCGACGAGGTGAGCGTGGCTCAGTGGTCCCGAGATAGTCAGTTTAAAACGAAATTATAAGTCGTGAGTTCGATTCCAGTCTACATTAAACTTTTGCAGCGTGCGATGAAGGAGTCCGTTCTGTATCCAGAGTGCGAGCGTTTCTTCAAGTGTTTGGACATGTTTTTGAAGAAGGTTCGATTTATTGAGATCTATTCAAGAAAGGGTTATTAGACATGTAAGTACTGTAAAATAAAGTCTCCCTCTTCAGGCAAATGGCTACCTAGTCGGCAAGGAACTCAGTTACGTTGATTTGCTCGTCACGGAAGGTGCGATTTCTTTGAAAAAGACTAAACATTGCGCATTCCCAGGTATTTCGCAAATAGTGGAACGAGAACCAAATGTTCTAGGCAAATACAAACGGATTTCGGACTACATAGAAAAGGTATGACATAATCCGTTTACTCTCTACTTACCAAGTTGCAGATACGGAAGATTCCACGGTTACGGAATTGGCTAATCGATAGGCCGAGATCCGTTATTTGAAATTTTTCTCGATAAAGTAGTTGTTTTGCCGTATTTTAGTGCGATTGGCAACGTTGTTGAAGTTGTTGATGAAAAAAAACACATGACTTGAAAGAGGCATAAATATTTCCTATTATAATTTGGATTCATTCGCTTTTTAAGAGAGAACTGTCCTGTTGAAGCAGTGAACAATTTTATTGAAAATATCAATTAATGCAAGGGTTGTAAGGAAATAATGGTATTTACCCATCAAAGTAGTCGTCTAACTTGCAAGAAGGAACAGATTGCCCCGGAAAGGCCGCGGCTGTCAAAATAAAACAAACTCGGAAAGGTAGGAGGGACAGTTGATGTTCCTTTCTCTCCACTGCTCTATTGTCTCTACAAGAAATGGATAGAAACGGGCAAAAGAACAGTGAAGATAGTCATCCCCGTGAAATAAAGTGGAAATGGATGATACAGTGCGTCACTTTTTCATTCTTTTTCCGTTCCTGGACATGCACGAAGTTGCGTTGTATTTCCTGACTTCTTGTTTTTATCTGCTGGCACAAGGTAAGTGATTTTCACTCAGTCCTTATATCCGAGGATAGTTCTACTCAGACCAAAGAGAGAATTTGGTTTTTGAGAGGGAAAAACGATTTTGACTCTTCAAGGTGCACCTATCCATCTCCTCAACATCGATGCTTTTCTCCTGTGTCCCGATGGCGGAATTCCTGAAGAAGTTGAGGTCATTCTGATGGACGGAGTCGATGAAAAAGGTATTGTGAACATCTTCCTTAATTGTTTATCAGGAATTTATACATGTCGCTTTCGTTTGATGAGAATCGACCATGCGAAAACTGCCTCACAAGTTGATAGTGATTTTATAAGCTCACCTATAAAAGTCAACCACCGACATTTGAATTAGAATTGAATACGTGTATTCAGAGCGCTTCCGTCGCGTTTTCACTCCCGCAGATGAAGTTTGTCTGACTGCAGAAGATTTCGAGGACAAAAATATGAGCAAACCATCGATGACTGTTACACTGCAGTGCAAGGAAAGCGGAGGAGAGGTCAGTTACAGTGATAAGGGGTGGGCGGAAGACAAGAGCTTCATGGACATTTGCGCCATAATGGTGAAATGGACGATTGCACCGTAAGAGTAACATCAGCGATAGCAGATTTATCCATTTCGCCATTGTGGTGGAAGTATCTACATATGGTGGATTTGTCTTCCATTCTAGAAGGAATCTTCTACAATGGGAATTGTGTATGGTGGTGGAGCAGTTGTCTATCAGATGAGAGAGACAACCACTCCGCGGAGATCAGACCAATGACAATTGCACTAAAGTCACTGATAACGAGACCCAAGAATTGTGGCCAAACGGGCACATGAAGACGCCAAATTGACTACAATGGCGTTTATTGATACCTACTTCATCCCTTTTCTGACAGACTTTAGGAACGTGCATTTATGAAATATATTTCAGATTTGCGCGTACACGGAAACGACATCCATTCCCACGATATATATCGACAGGTTTGTTATTTTGCCAGTTGTATTGATTTACACTAGGATTTCTAATACGGCGGTAGAGTGAATTCATCTATGGTATAAATCTCGTGATGTTAACATCAAGTATCCATTTAACCATAATGATGCACTTGTCTTTCATCCATGATGCGCGCAGTGTTTCCATCAAAGGGGTTTCCACTCGTTTGCGTGATACTTGATCTGCTCGGTTCATTTGAATCATCATTCCTCACTTATTGTCTTTAACACGTGTATTTTCAGCAAAGAACCTTTCCGACCCCGTCTGCGGGCTCAAGCCGAGCATAAATCGACCTGTGTGAAACCAGAGGAGTGAAATTTAAGTTGAAAATGGATTGGCATTTGTGGTTGATATCACACGAATCTCGTCTATTAAAATATGTCAATTTGCTATGCGATAAATAATTTTGAATATGTTGCAACATGTTGTTATAAGTGTATATTAGATATATACTATGCACTGCTTACAAAAGTAAAACGCCTCTGAATTTAGTTTGTTTGCACGTAATTTCACAACATTTAGATATTTAGAAAGTTCAATGAAAATTTGTTCATGTCTGAAAGCCGTGGGTGAGTTTGCGTCATTAATGTGTTATCTACGTAGTAATCACAAAAGGGGGTTGTAGTGGGAAATGATATCAGCGGAAACAACATAGCCTCATATGAACATCGTTTGATGCGTTTTTAAGTGTTCACTCAACCCACGACATTCCAAAATGATTATGATTGTAATTCATCTACGACTCTAGTATTAGAATGCAGTGAAAAGCTTTTCACCAGACACTCTTAAGAAAGTGTAACAAGTAATCCGGTCTTCAATGATCAATATCTCGCACGGGATACTTTGACAGTAACCTTTGTCGTGGATTTTATTGCCATATTTTTTGCAAAAGCGCTGTCTCTACACATCGAAAGATGATAAAAATGAAGCACTGAACCATAACCTATTATCTTAATTACAGATCTCGAATCGACTCTCGAAGTGCATTCTTTTCTATAGTTCATTCCGAGCGGTTGTCTATGAGCAGCGAGAGACAACCGCTCGAAAATGGATAAGAGAAAATGAATGCGGATTCGAGGTTTCTAATCAGTATGTGCAAATGTGATTTTTGAGTATCAAATGTGCAGGCGTAAGCGTTGATAAGGAAATTGGATATTCAGTCGTCATTACTACCGCCCACACTCAACCCCGTACCGACTTCCTGTATTTATCATATCATGAACACATGCCATCTAAGGGTGTGTCTCAAGAAGAAGTTGTTGTGTTTTCTCGAGTGACTAATCTGTATCTCAGTCTTCTTATCACTGAGAAGAGACCTTACTGAACTTTGTCTTTGTCCAATTTACGATCGGTTTTAGGGGCGGAACAATGATATCCACATTGTGTGGGCGGGTACTGGCGCACGTCCATAAGATAAGATGTCTGTATAAAAGGATTGCCATCCGGACCAATGTCATTCAGTTCCATTTCCCCTTCTCATTCGACTTTTTCAGAATGCGTTTACTTCTACAGTACTCGGTGGCTCTTTCAATATTCGGTCTCGCATTGGGACTACATGAAGAGTGAGTTCCTTAATTGAAAAGCATTCAATATTGAATACAGTGGTCACTGTCGTGACTTGTCGTGTGCACCTCGAGAACAACTTCTATCGCATCTTTCACTCATGAGACAACAGGTATTTTCATTCTGTCTTTTGTAAAGTCTTTATTCCGGGGGTCAGGGGTTATCCATGGGGGAAGTGTTCCTGCCGGTACACTGCTAGGCCATTCGAGTAGGACTAATTCATACTTTTTCATCTGAAAGTTAAGATCTCGGAACTGGAAGATCAGAACAATGACTCCAACTGTACTGCATGTTTCTCGAGTCCCTGTAAGAATGGAGGAATCTGTAAGGCCGATGGGAAGATTGGATACAGGTACATTCGGTCTCTTTCAATTGTCATCAATCCCATTTGAATGTGCGAATGTCCGGATAACACAGCAGGAGACAATTGTGAGAAGGTACACAATTTGTACTACAAAGAAAAGGGAGAGTCATCGTCATTCTGTACTTCAGATCATTGTGTGTAACACCAATTCCTGTGGAGCAAATGCCGATTGTTTTGTACAGAATCATCAAACGAATTGTGTGTGCAAGTTCGGATACTCAGGTATGAAATATAAACGAGTTCTTATCAATGAGGGAACTGTCTTTAGGAGACCCAATCAGGGGATGCAGATACGAATCAAAGAATATTTGTGCCTCTGGAGATCCTCATTATGTCACATTTGATGGAGCCAGTTATGATTATCAATGTAAGTTCATCGAATTTTCATAGACGAAACTAGCTGACTTCGAAACCTGGATACTGTTGGAATGAAAAACAAGGAAAAGGGGCAGATTTTCCTCGAGTGAATACGCTTAATAGGAAGGGGCAGACCTTCTTTACCTTCGTACTCTAGATATATAATCTCATCCTTTCAGCTACCTGTCCGTACATCTTTTCTGTTCCATGCAAAGGATCTCTTTCTGATGGATACAATCACTTCAGAGTAAAGTCAACGAATAAGGCTTGGCCAAAGTCATCGTAAGTAATCATGAAAGTAAGATTGGTCAAGCTGAACATTCAGAGTGCAAACGTGGAGTCGGTGGAAGTTGAAATGTACAATCAAACTGTTTTCGTCGATGAAAAACTCAACGTCTTCTTTAATGGAATTGAAGTGAGCGACGTGAAAGTGCACGGAAGATAAGGATGTAACATTGACATTGTAGTATTATGTATACGTAGTCATGCTTAATCTTATCTAGGTGTAGGTCTAAGTTCGAAAGTCAACCGCTGATTTTCCGAATGCGACTGTCAAGATTAGGGAAGGGAATGGATCGGGAAAAGCAGCGATAACTATCACTGATTACTTTTCTCCTCCCTGAAAAGCAACCATGATCCGAATTAAATTTCTTCCTTCCGATAACTAAATTTTTTCATTTCAGGTTCACGTTCCCTTCTATTATCCATCGGAGAGCTTCCCTAAGATAACAATCATACTCATTGGAAGTAACATTGCCATCAAGAACGATCAACTTGTAGAGGTCGACTTCCGTTCCTCAGTTGTGAGTATCTACTCTCTATCCCCCATTCCAATTCTCTACTCCAGTTGTGTCTCGTAGTCCCGAATGTCCCTGCATTCCAAGGTCCCAATACTCTTTGTGGACTGTCTGGTAACCTTGATGGAAACTGCAAGGACGATTTCCTCCTTCCGTAAGTTATCAACTGATGTATCGGGTCATTTTTATTGTTTTCAGAGACCTGTCAACGATTCCAATTGGAAGTTGGTCTTGGATGGCCCAGTCAGCGGTAATATCTGTATTATATTCTAATTTACTCCGGAATTCAGGTTGACGACTTTGGAGATGCGTGGCGTACTACAGAATATACTTCATGGGGGCCGACTGATGCCTGTCTAGATGGTCACATTATGACTAATTCCAGCACCAAATGCGTAGGGTTTTCGATCTCAGTAGTCACATAACTAAGAATGTGCAGGATTTGACGTCTGCCCAAGTGTACTGTCAATCCATCTTCGATGCTCAAGTAGGAAAGGTAAGTGTAAGTTGATCTTACATTGGTGATAATAACATTTAGGGTCCACTCGCAGCTTGTCGGCCGATGGGAAACGAGACTATACAGAGAATGTACGATAATTGTCTCTATGATACATGTAGAGATCCCAATGCAAAGTGTAACTCCATCACAACATTTGTCCATGAATGTCAAGCACAATTGCCTGGTTAGTCCTTTCTTATTGAACTTCGAAAGATGAGGTCAATACAGGAACCAATCTGGGTAAATGGAGATGGGATCCTTCTGTCCAGTGTGAGCCCCAATGTCCTGCCAACTCCGAGTATGGCTATTGTGTCTCTTCTTGCCCTGCAACTTGTGCTGAACACTCGGCTCCGGACACCTGCGATCAACGTTAGTTTCAGATGAAACTAAAACTATCGAACTCTTGCCTTCAGCTTGCTTCGAAGGCTGTACATGCAAATATGGATACGTCCTGGACACCTCCGAACCCTCCACAGTAACTTTTCTTATATTTATCATGTGAAAGAGCATTGACTTCAGGTTTCTTGTATTCCTGTAGAAGAGTGTGGATGCAAGGACGACAAGGGAAACTTCCATCCTCGTTAGTTTCCACCACGAATTCATTTCTTTATTTTCTCTATTCAGCCCACGATCACTGGCTTACAAACAACTGTCTGCAAGACAATTTCTGCTCCAATGGAACATATATCAGAGCTGTACGCAATTGTTTCTCTATTCATTCCAAGTGCCATTTCAGCCTTATTCGTGTTCTAATTTCGGTCACTGTGATATCGTTGACAGCAAATACGAGTGCGAATGCGACGTCGGTTTCCAGGTTGGAAATAAGTCAAGCGATTGATTCACAGCTTTCTTCTCTACAGGGAAATGGGACATACTGCGAGGATGTGAACGAATGTCTGGATTCATCTGTGTGTAATTCAGACAAGGGACAGGGAAAGTGTGTCAACACTATCGGTAGGATATCTTGTAGACAAGGAAGATACAGAATGATACAGGTTCATACTTCTGCGATTGCGAGGCATACTATGTGGGAGACAATTGTGACAGCTACGGACCCAAGAGACACTGTGCAGATCTCAGAAAGTACTACAATGTCACTGAGGATGGATCTTACAAGTGGTTTTACATGATCTTTCATGATATGAGTGTATTGTATTCAGAGTATATCCTCCACTCAAAGCAGTTTCTTCTCCTTCTTCATCTCCTGTAGGAATGAACGAAACAGTTGAAGTTACAGTGTATTGTGATATGACAACAGATGGAGGAGGATGGACTCTCATGGGAAATATTCTTCTGGTACTCTCTCTTCATCTAAGATGACGTCATTCATATCAATCAGAATGACACGGCCAATCGTACGTATCAAGACTACATCAATGGATTCGGCAAACCTTCTGAGAAGAATGCTTGGTTGGGATTGGATCTCATTCATTTCTACACCAACTACCAGAATACAAGGTTGATTGTAATGGATATCAATGTGGATTCTCCTGTTACAGTCTTCGTCTTAATATCTTCCATTGCGCCAGTGAAATCTTCGAGACTCCATCCACTTGGAAGACTTGTACATACGAATCATTCACAGTTATGGATCCTGAAGGAGGATATCGAGTATTCATTCCAAAGCCATGCAAAGGAACAGAAACTGAAGGAAAGTGGGAAGATGGATGGGTTCGATGGCCACGAATGATGTCTGGTCAGTAACAATTACAACTTTTTAATACAATGACTGTACTTTCAGCTGTGGAGTAGCCATTCTGAACGGTGTCCGATATGAATGCGAGAATACTCCAGTTAACTCGAACACGTACATGGTATGGTATGGAGGAGCCATTAATAAGGTCAGTAAGAGATTACACACGCTGGATAACAGTAAATTGAATTGCAGGCTGAGATGATGCTACGACCGGAAGGATTCCCCAACTACGATAAGAATTGAATATAACTGCGGGCTACCAAGTATTGATCATACTTACATATTAGAGCTTCTTCAATTGTAGATCTCATTCTGTAGTTGGAATGAGATATTTGTCTTGCTCAATTTCTGACAAACTGCAACAATATAATATATGAGAGCTGTTCCACAGCAGAAAATAAATGCATTTCTCATCTCTTTGAATGTTCACCTGATTCTGAGTACGAGCAATGGGGAAGACTATTTATTTATGACAGAGAACCAGAATGGCACAATACCATTTATGGTCACTGGCATGTGATCACTGATAAAACCACTGGGTATTTAAACATAAGTACAATGTGACTCGTATGCACAGTTTCTTCTGTCCTTATCATTCACTCAATCCATGTTCCTTTTTCGATTACGATTGTTAAGAAAAGATGAACGAATAACTAGTAGTTTATTGAATAAAATAAGAGTACGATAGATGAATATGAGCGGAAGGAGCGAAGAAAGAACGAAGACGAGTTAACTTCCCCTTCTGGGAAGTTCATTATGGTACTTGTGCAAGTAATCAGAGATGAATCCAATGGGATCGGCTGGTCGCCGCAGTAGAACCTAAATGGAATGGTGAAAGAAGGAAAGCACAAGCGACTCTGACTTCTGCCAAGGCCTTTGTCAGTGCAGGTGCCACTGTTCGTGCAAGATACATTCCATTCTCTGTAGAGGGCAGATTGACTCTGTTCGTGACGAGTTGTTCGAATCGAATTCTGAATCTTTCTGATTAGTCTTCTTCTTCTCTTCTCTTTACCTGTCAGTATCATCCTCCTCCTCTTCTCTTCCTCTTGCAGATTCCATACCAGAACTCAAAGTCCTTTCTAGTTTCCTTCTCTTCGCTTTCCCTCACCTCAGAGAAGCAGAATCAGGAGTCGCAGGACCTTCATTCTCCTCTCCTCCATTCTCATTCATTATCTCCTCATGGATCATCTCAAACACTTTCTCTTCTCTACTCCTCCTTTTCTCTTACCATCGCTTCATAATCGTCGTCTCTTTCCTTTACCATTCTCAGATCCAACACTGCATTTCTTCTGTAGTAGTCAGGAGTTCTTCCCTCCTTAATTACTCATTCTCTATGGTTGACAGTTTGACTACTTTATGGGCTATATTTCACAGAGAGTATACCTTCAAATATTTAGTAGCCTTGAAAATAACCCATAAAACAGTCAGACTGTCAACCATATCATTCACATTAATTCTCTCACATTGTCTACTGCCATAGGATCGGCCCCTGCCTTTCCTAGTATCTTCAGATAGTGACCTCCATCCCTTGCTGCAGCAGCATAATGCATGGCTGTCCTCTTGTTCTGAATGATACATTCAGGGGACGAAGGAGGGAAGGGATGACATAGTCAGGAGCATTCAACACTGATGGGAAGTTTGAGGCGATGTAGCGAATAATCTCAGTTTGTTCATGAACGACAGCAGAATGAAGAGGAGAACAACCATGTCTGAAATGGATAGTGAGGAAAAAATAGCCCGTAAAGTTGTCAAATTGCCAGTCATAGACGAGACTAACCGATCTCTAGCTACTGCCAACTTCTTGGATACCATGAGTTCCTTGACTTTTGGCAAATCGCCGTCTTTGATTGCATGATGGATTGCCTCAATTTTCTTCTGAAATGGATATTGATTCCTTTTTTGATTGGCTTTCTTGACCAGAACATCTGGAAGAGTCTCCAGGAATGTCGCTGTATCTGCATGTGTACTGGTTCTGTTATGGAGGAGATCTCCACATCCAGACAAGACAAGTTGCTCCAACTTGCCTATCTGAAAGAGTGAATGAATGGATATGGAACAGTATACTCATAAGTTTCTAAAAAGGCAATTTTATGCATTTTTCATTCGTCTAATTCCCGTGGAGCAATTGTCTATAACGTGAGAGAGACAAGTTGTCTCAGACAACCGCTACTCGGAGATTAGACGAATGAGAAATACACTTTCCCTCATGAAATTACCGTTTGAGAAATCATACTACTCACCAATCCATCCCTTATCCACTGTTGTATGGAAGATTCCAGATATGATGGGGCAACTCTGCTGTGGAGTACCTTCAACCCACCCGCTCTCTTCGTCTCAACCATCTTTCACCTGTTTCAGTGCCGTTTTCGTGTCCATTCTCATAGCGACCAAATCAATTTCTCCTGGATGTTTCAGATAGTGTTTGGCAGGTCGTCCATTCTGAACCATCTCATCTTTCCATTCAGAATTCCACCATTGAAAGTAATGTGCATTTCTCATTTGTATCACCTCCGCGGAACAGATGTTCCTATGTTCCAAAACTCCTCGAAAATTTGACGAATGAGAAATGCTCTTTACTACCGACTTTGAAACGCTATTTCCATTCCCCTGTTCCCTTGACTTACGCAATCATAGATATTGGGGTCTGCTCCACTCTTCCTCATAATCTTGTATAGATATGCATTGTCTCTCAAAGCAGCTGTATAGTGCAAGGGAGTCCTCTTCTTCTGAATTCTTCCCTCGTCCCTTTCCTTCCCCTCCATTCCACCACCTGGTCCATTGCATTGACTGATTGTGGATAGTTCCTTATAAGATACTTGGCTATGTCCGTCTTCTCAAATACTACTGCCTGAATTTCTTTTTTTCCATTTGCACCTTCGATGGACTCACTTTATGCAGTGGAGACAGTCCTCGCGAGTCTCTACACAGTGCCAGCTTCTTTCTGTCCGTCAACAACTTGACTGCCCTCAAGTTTCCCGATTCAACAGCCTTGTGAATCGCCTGGATCTTCGCCTGAATATCCACATGATGATACTCTTAGAGAGTAAATGTACTTGATATTGGGGTAGAACTTCCAGGAATCCGATTGAGTCTGCATCTTCGACCTGGAACGTCATCTCTTAACAACTCTTCCTTCTAATCCTCTCTACACTACTTCGTGATTCCTTCCCAAAAGGAGATCTGCATATCCTGTCAATACCAATTCCTCCAATTTGCCAATGTTACCAGTATGGATCCAATCGTATATATCTTCCTCCAGATCTGAATTAGCATTATTCCCCATCCTCCTCTCTTTCTACACAAGTGAAAGACAAGACAGCCATGTCCATTGGCACCATACGTGTGAAATCGACATTTGTGCAATGATTCGCAGCAATCTTATGACACAACTGCACATTTCACCATTTTGGCGCAAATGTCCATGACTCTCCTGTATTACGCACCCCTTCCTCACCTTGTAGTAGTACCCTATTGAGTTGTCCTGATATCAATTGACTCATCACTGCATTGTCTTTCAACATCCTAACATTGAGTCTCTGTCCATGTGTTCGGTAGTAGAACGGAGTGTGTCCATACTCAATCTCCTCTTTCTCCCCCCTTCTCTTCCTCCTCCACTCACCTTATCCTCTATGAATGCGTCTCCTCCTGCCTTCTGGAGTACCTTTATCATGTGTTCTCCATTCGGGTCAGCAGCTGCATAGTGAAGAGCAGTTCTTCCCGACTGAATGTACCCCTCTCCTCATTCTCTTCCCTTACCACTCACATGGTCTGTCGCATTGACACACTGTGGATACTTTGCCAGTATATACCGTACTGTATTGGTCTGTCCGTGCAATAGTCCCTTATGGAGTGGAGTGAGTCCTGAAACGAATATTTTCGTACTGTATTGGGCCAATGCGTCACCATGAGCATCTCGGGCAGTCACGAATTGTGGTCGATCGATGAGCGACTTCACTCTTCTCACGTCACCGTCTTCAACTGCCTTGTGAATCGCCTCGATCTTTGCCTCAACATGAATTCGTCATTCTGGATACTGTATCTACAGTACCTGGTACTGTGGAAGTCCCTTGAGGAATTCCTGACTGGCCAAATTGAGTGTGTTCTTCTCCCTGAGTAGATGTCCTCTTCCATTCAGGACCAGTTGTTCGAGTGGTTCAACCTGATACCAACCCTTCAACCAAGTCACATTGTCCCTTTACCTCTCCGAGTGCCACCCATTCATTGATCTCCTCTTCTCTGGGTGCATCTGAATGGTCAACTCTCTTCACTCAACCACCCACCTCTTCATTCAATACCATCATTACTCTCCAATCTGTGCAAATCACGAGCTGCCATGAAGTAGAATAGATGAAAATGGCCCAATGGCATACAGAGATTCAAAAGGGGAAGGGCATAGCAAGTGAATGAGAAAAGAGAGGGGGAAGGGGAAGGACACGGGAGAGAGAGGGGAAAAAGACACATACGACACTCTAATTTATGTAGTCATGCAAAGTTTTCCTCCCCGTAAGCTACGATGAGAGGAAGGGAATCCGTCGGAAATGATGCATTTGAGGACGAGGGGACTGAAATGAATGGACAATTCTCACCAGGATCGAAGTATTCGTCTTCAACACTCATTGAATGAAGAACGGAATGGAGTGAAGGGAACGATTTCACCATCAAAGATGGTTTCTCTCTGTACACTGCAGCACTGTATCCATCCTGAAATGTTCACCTTCCCCACTTTTTGCCATTATAATCCATGAAAGTCGCCTTCTACACTGCGCTTGAAACAAATTCAAAATCACGACTAATGGTCGGAGAGACTGCGAAATATTATAGCATTCAAAATGGTGAGCGCTCAGTCGTAAGCCGGATGGAGTGTGTGGACTCGAGTTGGAATTCATGAGTAAATAAAATCCCTCTCTTCCTCCTTCCCTAATCCCCTTCCCATTCACCTCATCCTTCACTTCTCTATCTGCTCCCAAGTCAACCAGACTGTCATAGATGGCGTTTCCCTGTACAGCTGCATAGTGAAGGGCAGTTCTCTTCATCTGAATTGCAAGGGTTATTAATCGGTAAATTTGTCATCATTATTCTCCGCGGATCCGTTGTCTCACCCCATGATAGACTTCAGGATGGCGAGAAGAATGACCACAAATTTACCGATTTAGAACCCCCTTCTGAATATGAGTCCAATTGACGCATATCCCCTCTCTTCTAATGTCCAATTCCCCTCTAATGGTCCCTTACTGAATCCTGTTGATCCATCAAATGTGGAAATGCGGCCGCAATCGTCTCACACAGCTCATGACGCTCTCGCAATACAGCGATATTGAGAAGTCGCATTCCTGAAGGGTATCATACCGTACACCTCCTCGTTACAGTATCCTTACCTCTTGCATCTCTGGCCCTTATGACATACTCATCCATAACATGTCTCAGTCCCGCTTCATCTCCCCTTTCCACACATTCAATTGCCCTTGCCAGTTTATGCTACAAAGGGGTGAATAATCAAGTCCATTCCTCATTCCAATTCCAACCTGGATAGAACGAAATTCCGTTATGAATCTGACCAGTTGTTCATTTCCGATGTTTTTCTTGAGTATGCGTAGTATATGGTCAGCCTTTCCTGAATAGGAGAAATGGCTTTTGAGGGATGAATGGACTCACCTTCAATCTGAATGTCCTCAAGAATAGTGAATGCATTTCTATCAAGAGTATCAATGGAGAGAATCCTATTGAAGGTCTCTTCATCTTCTTTCGTCTCAATACGAACATTCAATACTTTGACTTCTCCCGCCATATTTCTTTCCATTTCTTGGATGGCGTAAACAAGAAGTGAAGCTCACTTACATGATTGCCCGAATTCTCCTGTACCATCCTCTTCTTCTTTCGTTTCTTCTTATCCTTCCTTTTCACAACGGGAGAAGCGTTTGTAGATCCATTCCCGATCTACAATCACTTTTTTCAAAATAATGCGGTTTCTAAATCACTAGCAAAGTGCATTACTCACTCGTCTAATCTCTATTGAGCTGATAACAGCTTATGAGAGAAAACAAGTAAAAGGAGATTAGACCAATGGTAAGTACACGTTACTACCGTTTTAAACCCTAATTCATTCTACGAAGAGGGCACAAAATTAGTTTTCCTCTTCCTCAAGCGGACAAAAATATGAAGAGGGAAAGAAGTCTTGGTGATGATGTTATATTGAATGCATTAGAAGAAGACTCGAGAAATGAAGGGCTTCCACCTACGGAAGAGATTGACGAAGAAGGAAAGAGGCAAGGGAACAGAGTCTATTGAGGCATGCACTAATATTGACCCCAGAGGGGGATAGTAGAGCGAGTAGAAAGGGGGCAGGTGGAAATGAAGGAATTCACCAGGCTTTTCAAAAACAAGAAAACAAAAGAAGCATTCCAGTGTTTTCGCGGCATAATGATGCTATTATTCAAGAAGATTGAGTTGAAAGTGTGCCTCTATATAAGTATGGTCAGAGAAACGACGAAATAGCATACAAATTAGAGAGTGCCCTGTCTTGGGTATACAAAGCAGCTGGCTTTCAAATCCAAGAATCTAAATTCACTGACCTCAATCCATGTGGAGATTCTTCTGGTGAGAAATGCTGTCTGTTCTGGAGTATCAGGATGACATTGGGATGGAAGACGACCATACTGAAAAGATGAAGAGATAATGGCAATAGATAGTGAAAAGAGTCACTTTGTCCCTCTCATTCGATGCCTCCGGGCAAATGTACAGAAGATAGTCGACAATGTCATCCCTTGCCAGTAGATATCTGAGTAAGGATGGAGTTTGATAGAATTTGCCTTATTCTTTGTCAGAGCTCATGTGCGAGCAATTGTCTATTGTTTGCTAGAGACAACTATTAGCCAACACGCTCAGACAGAGTAGATTCGGTTCAAAACTCGATCTCTATATCCGAGTGAATGAATGAAGGTACAATGGAAGGGAGACATACGCAATGTGAAGTGGAGTCATCCCTGTCGCTTCTTCTCTGCACAAAGCAAGTCTCTTTTCACAAATGAGATGTTTGACAGTCCTTGCATCTCCCTCTCTCAATGCTTCCCATATTGCAAAGACTCTATTCTGAGAGATATGTGTACAGTATGCTCCCTTCTCCTTCTCCTCACTTGTAACTCCACCAGACTACTCCTCACATCAGCTTCACGTGCGTCTTCTGCATCCTCAAAGAAGAATTGTTCCTCTCCATCCAATAACTGAAGGAGTAGTCTATGATGAATGAATACAACCTTCTCTCACCTTCCTTTCCATTCTCTTCTTCTGTGTGGGAGAGTAAATGGACGAGTGTGACTGTATAGGCACTGAATGAAATGTGTGTTCCCCTTCCCCCACAGGAAGTTGTGCATCATCCATCTAATTCGCTTCACACTCTCTCTTATATTCTACCAACGCACATCGATAAGTCACTCATGGTTAGGTAGGATATCGCTATCGGAACCAGAGTACCTACGTCATAGTTGTCAGTTCACTAAAATAGGGCACTATGATTTTTAACCTCTTTAGTCACGTCCGAAGAAATTGGGGAGGTTTGAAATTCCATAATGCTTTCCCTAATGTTCACTCATTCCGACCTGTTGTCTATTACAAACGAGAGAGAATGAGTCACCAACACTCACCGACAGAAAAGTTACAATTTGGTTCCGATAGCGACGCCCTACCCATGGTCCAACACACATTTGTTCACTTCTCTTGCAGTTCTTAAATTGATCAGTTGAGGATCTCGTTTTATCTCGAATGGAGTGAATCCCTCCTTGTCCGCTACCGTATCCTGAGTTTTCCATTATTGTCAGTCCCTCTGTCCGCCCTCTTACTTCCATTCCTGCCTCTGTGAGAAGGAAGAAGAGCGTGGGATCAATGTCATACAATGCAGCTCCATAGTGGAGGGGCGTCCTACCCATCTCAAGGGAAATGGATATAGGGGGGAGGTATGAACTAAGTATGGACTAGGTATTATAAAGAAGGAATAAGTGCATTCCTCATTCGTCTAATCTCCTCGGAGCTGTAATACATCACATGAGAGACGGAAGAACGGTTCGGTGGAAGTTAGACGTATGATAACAGCACTTTACAGCCGAGTATAAACTCTAGTGTATATTAGGGTACGCATTATGAAATTTCTAACCGCCCCCCCCCCAGCCATTATCTTCCGAGCGGTCGTCTGTCGAAATGAGAGGTGACCCCTCCAACGAGATTTGGAAGGTTAGAAATAGCATAATGAGTTGCCTAGTATCGACTGTACCGAATCCCTCCATTCAATGTTCATCGCTGAATGACTGAGCATTGCTTTGACAAGATGAATTCTGTTGAATAGCACAGCCATGTGGAGTGGTCCCATGCCCGTCCGTGGGTGGCGAATAACAAGTGTCTGAATGTGTCACTAGAAGGGAACGTCTTATGGACCCTTTTTCATCCATGCGCACCGGTGAGTCAACATTTTCTCGCTCATCATACACGACAGGTCTAATGAGCGCACATATAAGAGTCAGTCCCCTCCCTTCTTCTCTTTCTCTCCATTCACCTGAGCATTGATGAGTGAGAGTGCAACGGCATCTTCTCCTCTATAAATAGCCTCCAGTAGTCTCAATCCCTTCAATCCCTTGTCTCCTCCACTCGTCATCTCAACAACCACAGCTCGTCAATGTACAACAGGTAGGGTGTAGCTAATGGGACGTTATTGACAGCCGTTGATTCTTAACTGTTTAACTTTCATCGCAGTGACAAGACAACCGCTAGGAATGAAATTAGATGTCTAGGAATCAACAGCTGTCAATAACGTCCCATTAGTGACAACCTAACAACAGGGCTTCAATATCGGTAGCAAAGGCCACTTCTTAGTCGTCTTATATCCGCGACGCTGACGCCGTAGTAATCTCCACCGTAAAGCTCGAACTTTCATCAAAGCACGATCTTTTGAACTGATTATTATGCAAATCACGATCTTCCTAGTGTAAAAGGAAACGCTTTGATGAAATCTCGAGCTTTACGGTGGAGATTACTACGATGGTTGTTGACTCTACGGTAGATAGACAACAGATGCAATTGGACGAATGAAAAATGAACTTTACTACCAAATTGAAAAATAATGTCTCACTCTATAGAAATGTGATGGGATGTTGGGTGGCGTTCGAGGAAAGATGGACATGGCCTTTCCATTGGCAATGATTGAAGAATTGACGGGAAGACGAGGAAGGAATGAACTAAATGAAATGAAAGAAGGGAAGAGGGGATGAAAGAAGTGAAAGACAATGGTGATATGGATGAATGAACTGATTGCTCATTCATCCATTTCACTATTATGACGCCATTGTCCCTGGCGCTCTTGTCTCTCAACCGATGGAGAGACTTAATTGAGATGTAGGTTCTCTTATCAAAACAGTAATGTTTTTGTCATTCGACAACATTTCCGCGGAGCGGTTGTCTACCTATGAAGAGACAACAGCTCCATGGAGCATGACAAATGACTAATTGCTTTGAAAAGAGAACCGTATTGAGGAGAGAACCTTCTGTGCAAAGGACGAATGGATGAAGATGGAGGAATCTTCTCAATACAAATGACTCGAGAAGAAGACGTCTGAACGGACAAATACTCGACGATTCAGAGAAGAGAAGAAGCCAAAAAAAGAAATGTATGAGAAGGAGATTCATATGGATTCTCTGCGTATTCAGATAATCCTCATATGAGGTGGAGAGGATGGTTGGCAATTTGACTACTTTATGGGTTATGTTTCACAGATGCTACATATAACTTCAAATATATAGCAGCCTGGAAACATAACTCATAATAACTCGTAACGTAATCAAACTGCCAACCGACGTGGAGGGGATGAACTCATTTCCCTTCCAATATACTCACCCTTTTGCTCATTCGAGTAGTAAAAGAGAGGCAAGTGGCATGTGAGATTGAAAGGCGCGAATACTAATAAGGCTCAATTCATAATATTTCAAAGATTCAATCAAATGTTTTTTCTCAAGCATTGCTAATGGCAACTGTGGCATCACTTTTTCAGTTCCTCTTTTCTTGTTGAATGACTGAGCATCAGAACATACTTCTCACTCCAAGTATTCCAGCTTGTCCTACTTTGGAGGTCCGCGGTAGTGCACTACGATTCTTTCATGATTGATCGTAGGTAGAAAACTGCATCAGCACCGATGAAGACAAAGACGTCTTGAGACGATATTGTAGCACTTTGAGACGTGAAAAATGTGTACTAGAGTGGTGGTCAATGATCGGTACCACTGGTCATCGGTAGTTCTAATCTCCCCATTCTCCTCCGACCGGTCGTCTCTCGACCTCATAGATAACATCTCAGAGGAGAATGGAGAGGTTTGAATTACAGTTGGCCACTTCCCTAGTGTGTACAGAATTACTCCATTTTACAAAGACTAATAGAATTTTTTTTTTATAATAATGACGCATGAGGGTTTCGTGTTGTGTACGGATTGACGACATTTTAAATTTTGTGTATATTTGATGGCGGGAAGTCTGATGGATAGTCAAATTGTACGTGCACTCATTCCATTCACATTCACTCTCTCTTTCATCCTTCATCGTGGGCGGAGGACCAGTTCTCTCGTCAGTTTCGCAGTCATGAACGTCTACGCTTCCTTCAAACACACTGATGAGAAGTTAGTGATTAATATAAATGGAAAGGCCTCACTGAAAGCTAGATTTCCCGTCGCATTTACTATTATACGCACTATGCCAACGATGTCCTTAAAAACAAAAAGAGCACATTTATTCACCACGTTAAAATTCGGTTGCCCATTATTTGTTTTGTATGAGAGGCACTGTCTCTATATAAATTGTCTACGCTGTAACTGGAGTGGGTGGTTCGACAACGAGTATTAAGACACGATATTTTTCTACTCAAGCAAGGGCGGAACCGGGTGGAAAACTTTCGAATTAAATTCAGATTTTTTCCTGGAAGTAGGTACCCCAATGAACGTCGTGTACTGAAAATTTCGCAATCGTTTTATAGATGAATTTCGTCATAATATTTGATCGATCATAACTCGCTTCAAAGTCATCCTAGAGGGCTGGCAAAACACTCGTTCAGCAGCAAATTTTTTCTGATCATTTTACTTTCCGTGGTCCATGGCCGTATCTGAAACGGCAACGGATATAATACCTTTCGGCCTCGAAAAATCGGCATTTAAAAAAAAACGCATCGTTAGATTCTAGTATGTGAAAGCCGAAGCAATTCTACTCAACATATATTTTAAGAAAAAATAATTTAAAATAATTTTTTTGGGAAATTTGAGGCGAAGTTGTCTGATCACTCCATACTACTGGTTTGTTCCAGCGAAACTTGGTGTTCTTCGCAAGCGCAGCTGTAAGACCTAGTTTTTCTTGCTCTACCCGATGCTGGGTATTGTCAGCACTATATACACTTTGATCCTAACTGGCCATTTATATCATTTTTCACACCATGTACCCAGGGTCATGATGAAGACACGATAATTTATCACCTCAAGGTAGGGCGGCACCAGGTAGCAAACTTTCGAATTAAATTCTGATTTTTTTCCTGGAAATAGGTATGGGTCCCCCAATCAACGTCGTATCTCGGTTTGGTCTGAAAAAATTTCGCAATAGTTTTACAGATCAATTTCCTCATCATGTTTTATTGAGCATAACTCGCTTCAAACTCATCCTAGAGGGCCAGCGAATCTTGGCGCTCGTCGCAAGCATATCTGTCCTCCTTCTCATCTGCGCATAATTCCTCTCGGCTGGCTTAAGGGATCGCGATCCATGGGTAATGGCCGTCATGGTTCCATCTGTCATACTGTACATGATGGCAGCACAAATACCCTTCTCACTCGCATCTGCAGCAATTACAATCTTCTCTGGATCGTAGTACACCAGGTCAGATGCCAAGATCTACTTGAGACCTTCGAAAGAATCACTGCATTCCTTCGACCACTGCCATTTCGGATCGGAGAAATCGTCAACAGTGCAAATTTGGCCTTTCTGACTATTAGAACCTATGAATTATCTATAGGATTGACAACAATAACAATAACGCGCAAAAACAGGAAGAATAAGCAGAAGAAAAAAAAACTTTGAAAAAAGTGGGTGTGGCCTCAGAAAAGCGCGCAGATTTTGACGCGATGCCGTAAAATGGATGCGTTGCGGGAGTAGGACATTTTCCCGTTCCGGCACGCTGTGCGCATAATTCCTCTCGGCTGGCTTAAGAGATCGCGATGCATGGGCAATGGCCGTCATGGTTCCATCTGTCATACTGTGCATGATGGCAGCACAAATACCCTTCTCAATCGCATCTGTAGCAATTACAATCTTCTCTGGATCGTAGTGCACGAGGTTCAAGTCAGATGCCAAGATCGTCTTGAGACCTTGGAAACAATAACTGTATTCCTTCGACCAATGCCACCTCGCATCCTTCTTTGTTAGAGCATCCAGCGAAGCTCTGTGTTCATGCATCTTCTCAATGAACTGTAAATTCCTTTCCGAATGAATACTTCTCAGGATTAATTCGGAATCCGTATTCCTTGATTCGATTAAGTTCCCTCTCGAGATTCTCATCGTGCTCTACACGTGTCCTTCCTCCGATCACGATGTCATCGAGATACGCTTGGGCATTCTTGCATCCAGCGAACATCTTGTCCATGATGCTCTGGTAAATACCAGGAGCGGAGCTGAAACCAAATTCCAATCGCTTGTATCGGTACAGTCCTCGATGCTTACCGCACACCCAGCTGTCTCTTGGACTCATCGTCCATCTACACCTGCAGGTACACATCGGAGAAATCGATATGACTGAATACTGTGCAACCTTGGAGCGTCTGCATTATCTCAGCCATGTGAGAAAGTGGGTACGCGTTCAGTTCGAGATCCTTGTTCAGACCCGTCGAAAAGTCAACACACATGCGAATGTTGCCATTCGGCTTCGGAACCACGAGTATTGGGATGGAACTTCTTTACACTATAGATTAGAACAAGACCCTCCTTCTCAATCTGCGCATAGTTCCTCTCGGCTGGCTTAGGAGACGCTGATAGGATTGATATGGGGAGGGCGTGATGTATGCTGCTATTACCTTACTAGGAAACTATCTGAGGCGTCCGAGAAATTGGAACCAATGACTATGTGCGATGGATAGGAGTATGTTGGGAGAGTCGAAAAATAATATTGGAAAAAAAGCCTATGAGCCGTTTTCGATTCGCAGACATCGAAAATCTCTCTTTGATTTTTACATGCTATGTTTGAGAATTTTTACGCGAAATGTAGACTTCGCTGAGGGACATGCATGAGTACTTAAGAGATATATTGCACACTACGTTTGCTAGACTTACTGGTTAACGCATAAAAGTGAGCGGAGTCCTGACATGGGTGACCTCAGCCACATTGAAAAAATTTTTTGGACATGAGAAAATGACCCACTTTCTCTTACTCCCTACCACCTGGAGAGTAAGAAAAAATAAGTGACCCCCCAGCTTGAGAACGTTGTCTTTTTTTTCTTTTTTTTAAGTTTTGGTTACTGGGAGCCATGTTTGGAATTTTTTTACAGCAAGAAGCAGGCTTCACCCAAGGTCAAGCATATCGGCAATGGATAGAACTTTAGAAGTACATTGCATAGGAGTTTGAAGATGTTCACTGGAGCACCCATAAAAAGGCGGTGAGTGCCCGAATGACCTAAAAATGACCCAAAAATCGCACCCGATGACCTATGATTTTTAGTATTAATTCTGAAATAGTATTTTTTGAGAAAATTTTTGGCACGAACCTGAGCTTCTGAAATCTATTTTCGACCGAGTTATGATCGTTATTTGCTTCATTTTTCCGAAATCTTGGTGACGAAATGCCATGTTTGGCATTTTCCACAGCAAGAAGCAGGCTTCACCGAGGGTCGAGCATGCTGGCAGTGGAAATTACTTAAGAAGGTTATTATACAGAAGTTTTACTAGACTTACTAGTTTAGGCACAATGAGGCGGTGAGGGCATGAATATGCGAAATATCGTCAAGAGGCTTTTCTCAAGACGGAGGAATGTGTGTCACTTTTGAAAAATTCCCCCATTTTTATGCCTTAACCAACAAGTCTAGTAAAAATCATAAAAATTATACTGCTTAAGTACTCTCCATTGCGGGTATGCACGACCCTCAGTGAAGCCTGCTTCTTGCTGTAGAAAATCCCAAACTTTGCATTTTTTCACTATTTTCCTGTATTTTTATTGCATATCTTCTTATAGGAAAGGCCACTGGAAAAAGTAAAGGTAGTTTTATTGTTCACTCATCAAGGGCACTCGAACAATACATATTAGGATCAAAAACCTCGAGGACACTTCGCGACCTTCCCTTGTGAGCGAGGAGAAAATTAGTGTTTATCGGAAGTTCAATTGGTTACATTTTGTCTGTTGACACCTTCGAGGTAGCTCCGCTCGCTGAACTAGGACGCAGTAAAGTATAGGAAGAGGGGTCGAAAGCGCGCGAATCGACCAACTTCGGAAAATCGCGCCGCGCCTCATTACTGCGGCTGAAGCTGGTGAGTGTGGCAGCTAGTGAGGTATGATGTGTGGAGTCCATGATAATCATGGATAGGTTCCATCATCAAAGATAAGGAAATACAGAAGACGAAACAAAAGAGGTACAAAACTTATGCAACAACCTAATAGCATGGATACTACTAACAATTGTCAGTTGTGGGGTGAAGTAGAACAACGTCCGAAACCCTAACACAGAGAGCTACCACGTTCATTCAAGTTTTGTTTTAGACGCTGTGAATCTTCGAATGACGATAAGAATGCATTTTAAGGTAATAGCTAAAGATATAATTGAGATCACGAGTTCAATCAGCAGAATATCGAGATTATGATATTCAATGAAATTCATATCAATTGATTGCGATCTCAGTGCGGGTGAAGGACCGAATTCTGCAGCGAATTCAATGTGTTTTATGAGTATTTCCTTGGAGGAAAACGGTTTGTTGGCGATCATCCGCGAAACGAGCTTTGCACGCTGACTGTATCTGAAAAGGTATCATAGAGTCGAGGCCTTGAAAACTAACAATAAGGGGTTTATGATGCCCAAACATAATTGACTTTCTCCAATTGTTTGGTTCGGGTAAATGGCCGTGGGGTAAAAACGCAAACAGTTTTACTCAGGAATTCGGAACGGAACAAAACGTTTGATGTGTCCGTTTATTTTCGTTTAAAAATATCTAATAACCTTTCGTCGTCAAGAATCTGCCTTAGAACAGCAGTCAGTTTATCGGAATCGTGCAGTTCGAACTTGTCGTACACCTTTCCCAGTCCATTATGCTCCATCATGGCGGCGTTTCTTGGCTGGTCGCCAAATATCGGAACGAAGATGGCTGAATGTGAAATTGTTTCACTTAGACATAACTAAAGGAGTAAATTCAAAGGTTTTCGACATAACACAGATCTTCTCAGAGAGTCAAACAACCACTGCTACAGCACTAGTCGCAAATCGCGAAGAAAACATTTTATCCCGACTATATCGACCACGCTGATCACGATGGTGTACTTCATTTTGCATGAAAATGCTCCGTTGATTGTATATGCCCTCAGGGCATTTCCTTCATTTTCTCATTTACTGTTGTTTTTTGCCCTGCTGC
>JACMIF010000966.1:0-28771 GCA_014805445.1 Diplogasteroides magnus
GATTAGCTAAAGGTAGTTTTATTGTTTACTCGTCAAGGGTTCTCGAAAAATACATAGTAGGATCGAAAACCTCGAGACCGGTCCTGACCATTCCCTTGTGAGCAACGAACTCGAGTATAATGGATCACAAGGATTATATGCACGAGTATTGAACATTTCGCTGCGTCATTATCCAAACATTTATTCGTAGAAATTTAATCGTTCACGGTTTAAATTGATCCTAATTTCTCAGGAGACAATGTCGAGTTCTACACAATTCAAGCAAGTTGTCCAACGAAGAGAACGGTCTTGTCCTTGACGATTCCGATGAGAGAAGGACGATCGATGTGGATCTGAATTGATTTTCTATGCGTATTCTCTGACTCGTTTGTAATAGACTAGAGTTTCAAAAACGATTGTAGAGGGCTTTCGTCTGTCGTCTAATTCACTAAAAGTAAGAGCGAATGTCTCACTTATGCGATAGAAAACAGCTCCGAGAGCTTGATGCCATAGACAGATGCACTTTACTACCGTTTTAGTCACCCTATAATAGACTATAGGAAAGTATAATGTGCATTTGTATCTGACCGATCTTGGCATCATCATAAGCGCTATTTCTATTCCCGTCGCTGCAGCTGCTTCTGTACCACGTTCGTTCACCTGAACATACCAACTATTTGTGGCAACCATATACAAACGTTACATATTGTAAAGAAAACAACCAACCAAATGAATACATTTTATTGAGTAGATATTATAATTAGAAACATATTCGAAAGCGATTGAACGGGAACATTGGCAAGGCACGTAAGTATGACAATGAGTGGATTTATGCATACTGTCCAACGAAGAGGATATCATTGTTAGCTATTATTCCATAGATGAATGGATGATCAATGTCAATGGTGATTGGAATACGTAGATTGCCACTCTTGAACATCATTCTGACTCCTGTAGCAGCTGCGGCCTCAGAGCCACGTTCGTTCACCTTTGACACTCTTGCATATTTGAAGAGTAGTTGGTACTTACGAAAAGAAATTAGCAATTATTGTTGAAAATATTAGACAATAATGGTTAGTAATCCACAGAAAGCATAATATAATATATTATACAATGAGCGTTTTTATTATGCATCCTATCTGAACTGTTATTCCTAGTACGCGCCTCGCACTTGGATGCCACCCTGGTCTCTCACTTCTACATGCTATTTCGTCGTTGCGGAATATGTTTCAACTGGGAGACATATAGAGTGCAGCAACAGTTCAGTTAGGATGCATAATAATGCATACTGTCCTATGAAGAGGATATCATTTGCAGTAGCGATGCCGTAGATGAAAGGATAGTTGAAGATGATCTCATATGGAAGCGAATAGTCAACAAATTTGATCACTGTGGATGCTGCTGCTTCAGTTCCGCGCTCGTTTACCTATACGAATGTAATGCAGAGAGAAATTAGGACTATTTCGGACAAGCGATCAGAAGAAATTGTTCAAAGAAAAATCTAGACATGCTGATAATTCTCACAATTATAAATAATACATAATCGTTCATAGTCAGAGACCTGCGCAAAACGAGAATTTGGAGCGCTTCAAACGATCGTCTTCACTGTCTAGGCTAATCATGCAGAATTCAGAGATGTGTAATTCGAGGAAATTGACTAGCTTAATGTAAACGATTCTGACAATCGACAACAACACCATCGAGGAGAAATCCTCACTGCGAGGGGTTTCGGATGTGAACGAAGCGAGCTTTGTTGCAATAATGTCGGATTCTAAGCGAAATGCCTCACGAACAGCACTTCATTTGAAGTGTGAATTCCGTGGATTTAAGGACGATCGATCTTGAGTCCATCAAGAGTCATGCTTTCTCATTCTCTTTAAAGAATCTCATTGCTTCCGTTGCAGCTGCAGTTTCCGTCCCGCGATCATACAGTCAACACAACAACAAACTGAAAAACACATGCAGATACAGTTGAAATGAAAAAGGTCCTGTTTGAATATTAGAACAATTATGGATCGCAAATGGTTCTACTAGATATTTGCTAGTAAATTTTATTAAGCATTCTATGAAAACTGTCCGATGAAGAGGATGTCTCCACTTTCTGTAGTTATGCCATAGATGAAAGAATGGTCGAAGGTAATCTTGATTGTTCTTGTAATCGCAGCACTTCTGAACATTGCTTCGATTGCTGTCGCAGCCGCTGCCTCCGTCCCGCGTTCGTTGACCTGCGGGATGTTGTTGTTCGCATGCGTATGGGGATTGTTATGGGATTGGCCGCAGCAACACAGAAACACACTCAATATCCCTTGTGCATTCATGAAGTGACAATCACGTTTATCATTCGATACCTGGTGAAGAAAGACACTCTATGCGTATTGTCCAACGAAGAGAATGTCTCCATTGGTTGTAGTGATGCCAATGATGAAAGGATGATCGAATGTCAACTGGGTCTTCTTGTCCAAGTTCAAACTCTTGAGTGAAATCTCGATTGCAGTAGCTGCTGCCGCCTCCGTTCCACGCTCGTTCACCTGGGATACGGTAGTGACCAGTGCGTAGACTTTTCGAATATGGTAGGTTACTGAGACGTCTATTGTGTATGTTTCCCTCTACTGTTATACTTCTCAACGTTTTCCTGGTTGCTGCTAACACTAGTTTTTGCCATGAACGAAATAAACGTTAGATCATCTTTGCGTAGCGTTTATTTGCTATATTAGATCTACTTATAGCGGTTGGGCTTCAAGCATATTGTCCAATGAAAATGTTATTTGCTTTTGCAGCAATGCCATAGATGAATGCGGATAAGTCTTAGCTGGTTCATCATAGCGCCCAGGAGCTTCAGCTCGACTGCTGAAGCTGCAGCAGCCTCAGTCCCACGATCGTTCACCTGGGATGGTGATGTGTGATCAGGATGATTGTGCAGGCAGTGGAACTCGAATACGATAGTTCTACTATCTACTATAAGCTTGATTACCCTATCGCTATTTACGAAAATCACAGCTTCTGCGCGCAACATTTCATATTATTGTGGTAAACGGAACTGATAAAAATCAGTACACGTCGATGAGTTCCTATTTTTATCCGAATTTATTATAGTGTTGAAACATATCTCAACGTTATTTTGACACACTTTGTTTGGTCTATATTTCGATAGATAATTGCACAAATGACTCCAAAATGTTTTTATAAATCATTTTTGGTTGGTTCAAATCAAAATACATCGAAAAACAGCTCAAATTCACAAGTTCACTATTGCGTTATTATTGGGTAAGCGAGCCTGGGAAGATGGCTCCGATGACTCCCCATTCCGATTTGCGTCGGATAACAGGCATAAACATATTTCACGCACTATTCTATGCAGTGTATGAAATATATTTTATTTCTGGATCACGAAATTTGCGCACAGACACTTCTGCACAAGACATTTTTGCACAAGAAACTTCCGCGCAGGCCATTTCCCCACAACTCATAACTCCTTCTGTTTTCATTTTCATGAAATACTACCAACATAAAAGTTGATGCTCTTGACGAAACGAACAACTTTGTTTCTTACGGCAAAGCGTAAAAATGAAAACGAAACGAGTTATTCGAGAACGGCATTTGAAGCTTCCGGAACACAATAATAGAGAAATCCAATAATAGAATAGGTTTCAGCACCCGTATATATTATAATTACGACACTATGCTCTAAACAGCGCAATGTCGTAGGAGGAAAAAAATTCGCCATGTGTACCAACATTATCACTTCAGTTTTCCACAATAATAGCAACATTGATGGATATTTTTGTTGTTTATTAGCGGAAAATGAGAGACAGTAAGAGGACATGTATGTTTATGGAGTTCAGTATCATGCATATTGTCCGACGAAGAGGACATTTGCATTTGCAGCTATGCAGTAGATAAAGGGGTGATCCATGTGGATTGCTTTCGGTATTTTAATTGTGGTGCTCCAGAAGGACATTTTGATAGCTGTGGCAGCTGCAGCTTCAGTCCCGCGCTCGTTCACCTGGTATGGTATTGTGTGAGCAGGATGGTTGTGTAGATATTTGGAGACAACTCGATATGACAGTTCTACTATTCACTACTGTAAGCTGTGATCATACTATCACTGTTCACGAAAAGCACAGCAATTAAATAAACAAGTGCAGCATTTCTTTCGTTATTATCTAAGATTTACTGTTTTTGTTGGTGATCATTCTATAATTCATGCTGAAAGTCCATTTCCCTAAGGTACTTTTGTAGCGTGTTTATTAGCGTCAAATTAGAGATAGTAGTCGGCGCACATGAACATTAAGCATCATGCATATTGTCCGACGAAGAGTATGTTCGCATTGGCAACTATGCCATAAATGAAAGGGTGATCCATGTGGATTGGCTTCGGTGTTGCAATCACGGCGCTGTAGAACACGATTTCGATAGCTGTAGCTGCAGCAGCCTCAGTCCCGTGTTCGTTCACCTGGGATGGTACTGTGTGAGCAGGATGGTTGTGCAGATATTTGGGTGCTTCGATATGATAGTTCTGTTACTTTGAGCGATGAGCTTAGGAACTATCACCGGAAAAGCACATCGTCCAACTATGCGCGGCGTTTAGAAACATTTGATGGATATTTTTGCTAGCCACTTCTCCCAAATGCATATAGAAAGGTCTTGTCGCTACGGTGCGTTTGTTAAGCGTTTATTAGAGGTCAATTAAAGATAGTCAGGCGACATGTCTATGGATTATGCATATTGTCCGATGAAGAGGACATTTGCATTGGCAATGATGCCGTAGACGAATGGATGATCCATGTGGATAAGCATTGGCATGCTTGCAGGTGCAAATCCGATAGTTGTAGCAGCAGTAGCCTCAGTTCCACGCTCGTTCACCTGGTATGGCAATGTGTGAGCAGAATGGTTGTGCAGATATATAGAGGTTCTTCGATGATAGTTCTGCTACTTCAAGCCATGTGCTTACAATTTGGTACTACCGCTGTTTACGGAAAAGCACATCGTCTAACTATGCCGCATAGTCTATGCGCGGCAAATCGTAAGTTTAGTCATATTTGGTGGATGTGTTTGCTGGCTATTCTTCCAGGCACATGCTGAAAAGTCAGTCGCTACGGTACTTTTGTTAAGTTTTTATTGGTGAGGAAATGTCAGACAGTCAGAGGACGTGTTTATGGAGTTAGTTCAGTATCATGAATATTGTCCGACGAAGAGGATATTTGTATTGGCAACTATGCCGTAAATGAAGGGATGATCCATATGGATAGGCTCCGGATAGTTAATCATGGCACTCGTAAGCACAAATTCGATAGCTGTAGCTGCAGCAGCCTCCGTCCCACGCTCGTTCACCTGGGAAACGGGAGTGACGGGAGTGGTATGAGAGGTTGGTTTAGGGTGGGATTGAAGAGGGCAAAGTGAAATGGGTACACAACGGTCGTGTGACAGGCAATGACGGACGACGGAGTTCAGGCAAGACAATTTGACACAAAAGGGGAACATGCACGAAGGGACAAATAATGTATTGAATAGTTTGTTCATGAACCAACCTCAATGACGGCATTGTGTAGTACCTTCGAGACCTTGATGTGAGCGGTTGTGATCTGTAAGTGAAATTGGTTTCCACTGTCCGTCAACAGTTACAGGGTTACGGAATATTTACTTTTTTTAAGTTGGCATGATCGGAGAACATGGTGGTCACTCCCAGTTTCTCCAGTACACTGTTGCCATCCAGCTTGGATTCGATCTTGAAACGAGGGAGGAGGATCTAAATATTGTTTTAGGAAATGTTTTACCCAAAATCACTTGACACGTTCTTCGGGCAAGGTATGCAGTATGTATGGAGGATAGTCTTTGGCCACTCATTGTTACGACAAACGAGAATTCAGAATGTAAATAGCTCTTACATCAACATAGCTGCTGCTGGTGCCATTGAGAATGTTCTGGAGTCTTTCTCCGTCGATTTCGTTCCTTGCCTTCTCGAGGGAAACGCCCTCCTTGGGAAGAAGAACGAAGAAATTGTACGACTTGTCCTGAACAACCATATTGAGGATTTTGTAAATGCACGAAAGTCACCTTGTAGGGCATCATCAGGGCGGTGACCAGGGGATCTTCGAAGTTAGCGGGGAAATACTTTGAGTTAAGGGACATGAACTGCTCCTGAAGAGCATTGGGTTGTCATAGTTTTCTGTGGAAACACAATGAAAACAGACTGAAGTATACCTCTCTATCTCCCTTCGCTCCATGGAATGTTTTATTGAATGTGTTTTGCTGGTTGAAGGGAAGATTCCAATTACCAAGGAAATACACGGCATTGATCAGCATGGCCACAGCCTAAAATAATCCCATAAGCGGCTCACTTTTAAAAGGCGTTGATTGGAGAAGTAGATGATATATCTGGTGGACCATAAGTGTTTACTCACATCGTCAGAGATACCATCAGCTTTGATCATGTCCTTGATTTTTCCCTTCGTAGAGTCCTCCACGAATTTGTTGATCTGAAAGGATTACGGTATAGGTAATACTTAAATTGACAAAAGTTACCGTAGCTGCGGCTTGGTTCTTCTGGGAGAACTGAATATTGTCCACTTCTGCCTTGTATTCTGTCTCCACGTGCTTTTGATAGTCGGGAAGGAGCGAGATCTGGGATAGATAGTTGATGATTGTGTGGCTGCTCTTCCATTATTTCACGGCGATTCACGTAATTGCATCAGCAATTCGGTTGTAAAGTCCGGCCAATTTACATTCGCTTGTAAAATCAGGCCGATTTTTGATCGCGTTTTTGCCACTATTTGCGTACTAGAACATAACGCTACTATCGATCGGTTCATAATTCATGCCTAAGCTAATCTTCAAGCAGCGAAGGTTAATAATGAATTAAATTAAAAGATTTCCATTTAAATGTTGCGCAAATTTAAGTAAATTCCGCCATACACCATGTTTTCTGCCGACGTTTGGTATTTGTCGCTTCAAGCTAGGCTGAATCGCAGTGATTTGTATGCCTTTTTATGAACAGTGTAAAGTACTGTTGTATCATAAAGGTTGCAACCTGGTAGATGGTGAGCGGTGTCATTTCACAAGACACAAGCATTTGTTCGAATGGTCTCAAATAGGATACCTTCTGATCAACAAAGAATCGATTGGCCACATTGACAATAACTCCATTGTTCCCCTTCTGTCCGAGAAGAGTTGTAGTGAGAGTGGAATAGTGTTTGACAACGTCCTCGTGAGTACATCCTTAATACATCTTCATTATTCAAAGGATCATTGCATTCTCACAAAAGTTGCACTGGAACATGCTTTGCCACCTTTGATCTACAGATTATGGAGCAGGTGAATAGAATGTTTTGGTCAGAGGGGATAAAAAATCAGTTCTGTGTTTGCCTACACGTTGTTGAATAGCCAACCTTTGAGCAGAAGTTGAGTCAACTCATTTTGAGTTGGCCCACCAGCACCGTCATGAACAATGGCGAGAGCACTGCAAAGGGAAGAGAGTATGGGAATATTCTTCAGATTGGAATGATTCATGTCAAATGTTATTGTGCATTGGGGACCAGTCATCACCGGGGAATGACAATACAACCGTTTTAATGTGAGAGAAATGAATGTTTTGAGGTTTGTTCACTTTTTCTGTGAGTGCATTCAATACTCTGTATTGTAGTGTAAGAAGTCGTTTACCTTCCCAGTGAGAATGGAGATAAGACGAAAGATTCATCGGGTTGAGATGCGTGTCGTAGCAACGAAAGGGCGAGAGTGGACGAGAGGACGGAGGCTGGACAAACCATACTGCAATTTCGTATCGTTTTCATCTATGGTGAAAACGATACGAAATTGCAGTATGGTATTTTTCATCTACATCTTATAAGTTTAAGATAATGATAAACACAAGAAAGCAAAAGGAATATCTGTATGGGAACATGCAAGGATCATACGTAACAGGGGAGACCATCCAAGAATCATTAGCACCATCGTTGTGCGAATAACTGCCAGAGAAAGATATTGTATCTTGTTGCTAATGCAAGAACGATCATGAGACCAAGTATCTACTGTAAATGCATGTTCCCAGTCATTTACACGACGTTCATTGCCTATCCATCTTCACTTGCCACTGGTTGACTAGAAAAGCAACAGAGAACGACCCTAGATAAGATACCCCCTTATGCGGTCAAATCGAGTAAACTCCTTACTGTTCTTGATCGGAAGGCGAATCCATCGCAACCACAAGAGGAGAAGGCTTCCAAACAAGTGAAGGAGCCCAAAAGAGTCAAAAGAACAGCATGAGAAAGAAAGAGAGAGATTATGGAAAGTGGAGAGGGCGATGAGAGACAGGGGTTTCCCCACAATTGGAAAGCTAGAACGCCAAAGTGTGCATTGATTTGAGATGGAAAACAGTGAACAACATCATTTTTTCGACTGTGTATGCCGATGTAGAACAGACAACTTGATATATCCTAGCATGGTAACCGGTCAGACGTTATTAGCGGTTATTTGGGCGTGATCGAACACCGGAAGTACTTTAGCCGTTTCTTTGATCGCAGCGACCAGCTAATAGGAACTTTTGTATGTTCAATACGTGCCAATGTCCTCCTCTAATAGTTGTTCAAATGATGAGAGCAGAGTACAATGATATCAAAGGAAAACATGACAAGGGTGAATAATCATGGAAATTGTGCAAAACAATCTGCAAAAATGCCGTGCGCATCAACAAAGATTGAATCACTGCGTAAGCCAGGCGTAGATCAACATCACGCGGCATTTGGTACCACAACTATATGACTATGACTAAAATGCGAACGGAAGAATATTCTCACACTGCAGGAAGAACAGTGGTCAGTTGTCTTTTATAGTGAGAGTTGAGTGAGTCATCTTTATCTATTTGCCGAAGACTGATACACAAAGAGTTGTTCATTTGGGCCAAAGAAAGAGCAAAAACGGACAGAGAAGTCGATGACACGGCCAGTGGTTTTCTTTGATCTCAGTCTCTTCTCGAAGCGTCTCTATAGACTATAGTCAACAGACGTCTTGAGAGATGAATAGCCAGACATGCATGGTGTTCCCATCCTCATGTTGATCTATTGAACCATCTCTCCAATCCTGAGTCTCTAGCCAATGAAGAGTCTTGTTGGTCACGAAAAAGGACTGAAAGAACGTTGATGGGAGAAACCTTCGGTCACGGGGAACTGCCGTTTGTCACACTGATCTCTACACAGATTCATTCTCTCTTTGATACGATGGGCTAGAGGATGAAGGAACGACTGGACATGCGAATCCCATTACTCTTGAGGCAGATACGAAACAGCTGTGCGAAAGAGAGAAAAGGCTAGAGGACGTGAAGAGCTCGAGATTGAAGCAAGAAGTGTTCTCTTAGTCATACGAATATTTACGGAATGATTTATTAGCACCCGAAAAACTGTGATGGATACAAACAAAAATCGAATGTGCTAACAGTAAAGAACAGAATACATTTAGTTGTCGATGTCGTAGTCCTCCTCCACTCTGACGTCTCACAGATACTGTCCGAAGGCAACGACTTGATCTTCTTGAGTGATTCCGAATAGGAACGGACGATCAAACTTGATACACGGTGGCTGGCAGAGGAGGGAAAGTACAGGTGATGTTGATCTATTGGTGGAATCGTCTGATGCAGATATCTTAAGATCAAGAACATTGTTTGTTCATTACTCACAGCAACCACTTGTCTAATACCCCACTTTGCTGGCCAATGTTGTCCTTTTTGATGAGAGAAAGTACATAAAGCTTTGCTAACAGTACCTCAATAGCTGTATTCATCCCGTTGTGGTTCGAGGTTACAGTGAAGGAGGGAATATACAACTGCAAAGAGTACTGTAGAAGATTTCGACAATAATAAGGTAGTGAAAACATGCGTACATCTACATATTGTGCACTGCATCCTTGTAATGTCTTCTGTAGTTTTGCCATGGTTAGACCATCACGCAGATCAGACAACTTCAGACCATCGTTCTTGGGAAGAAGAGCGATGAATGAACTGCCAGGGGTCTGAAAGTAGCTTTCAAGTTCCGTGTTCGATTCGTTGGACTTTTTCTATGTGGTTTAGAGCATATGAGCAGAACGAGTATGTAGATGATTCTCATACCGTCAGTGGAATTCGCACAATGACAACATTTGGATCGTTGAGGTTCACATCCACGGGCTTCGTTAACAACACAAGAAAGGACTCCTGCAATTTGAATCCTTTTGGTGAAGAATGTCATCGCCAAACATATCGCTGAAAAGTAAGTATTTCACCTCCCGAAATCCGTTCTCTCCAATAAAGTCCATTTTCTTCATCTCAGACAGGAAAGGGGTGGCCCATTCAGGTCGGAATCTTCCATCTTCAATGGTCATTTGTCATTAGACAACACAATATGTTATCCTCACCATTATCATTGCTGGAAGCTACAACAATGCACGTCGATTCATCACGAGAATTAGCAGTCGTTCTGAGTAACGACAGACAGGAAGGTGAACTGGACATTTTTATGTATCTAAAACTATAAATCTCTTCAAAGAATCACGCCAAAGTGTTAGTAGGAACGCTCGAACAGCCGAGTTTCATAAGCCTTTTGAAAGAAGGAAAGGCAACGAAATGAATTGGATAGTGCAGAGATAGATGTGTGAACTGTTCTGCAAGTATTCTTACAGAGAAAGTGAAAGGCGGTCGAGAGTCCGAAAATCTTCAATCGCACTCTAATGAAACTGTTCTCTTTCAATAACTAGGAATCACAGAACATGTGAAATTCACGAATTGCAATTGAATCAGTGAGCAGGTAGTATATCCTCTCAAAATATTGCTTATCTCTTGAGGAGAGATGAAGGTACGGGGGTTGTATGTAGTTGTAAATCTTCTTTCCTAGACTGGACTCGCCGAGCAATGAGACGCAGGATAAAAAGAGCAGTGATTTACGACAGAGAACTATCGAGTGTCTCTCCTTGCGCAATGGATGGGAACAGAAAACACAACAAAGGTATCTTATTTTTATAACAATATTCTAATGTAAATACACTTTATTCCTGTACACATTGTTCTCTGACGTTCAAAATACATTATCCAAGCTCTTTGGAATTGTTTTTCTGTACAACATCTGTAATCAGAAGAATATTTTCGAAAATCGTGCACCGTCTATTGCAATCATTTCTCGTTTCTGGGTAATGAACCACTTCGAATATTTTGGCTCGATACGATTATTAGTTGTCTAAGCAAAGTAGGAGTTGGAATGTATGAGGGAAATAATAGAATGAACAAAATAGTCACATCCTGACATTAGAAGAGATACTTTCTTTTGTGTGTCTTATGTTCCTTTGCCATATCCTCATGTCCTTCATGTCCTTCTGTTCCCCAATGCCCAGTACTCTCAGCAAATTTGTCTATGATCATGGATATGGGGAAGGCGAGAACGATGATTCCACACACAGATGCAACGGCTGCCACCACTTTGCCACCTGAAATAGGGGAGGAGTGTAAATGTAATATCGTTCGAAGAACAATTGACAAATACCCTACTTAGGCCTTATACTTCCTACTGCCATGAGAGTCATGTAACATTTTGTTCCATTTCTAGCCCTTTGTATTGATTGATACCAACCTGTTGTGACAGGAACCAGATCGCCATATCCAACAGTTGTCATTGTGATCACGCCTGTAATTAATATTGCACCCAAGTCAGCCAATAAATATATATTTCTGAAACGTACACCACCAGCAGGATGCGGGGATAGAGTAGAATTTAGAGTTGGGCTCATCTCTCTCGAAGAAATAGATGGCAGTGGAGAAAAGCATAATGCCTGAAGAATTTTTCATTAACCTCCTTATTCACTCACAATCTCAGAAGCTATCTCTTTCGCATCATTCCGATTAAAAAAATTATGATGTAAATTCATAAGTTCGCTTTCTAGAAAAGTTGAACACAATGAAAAGAACATCTCAATACACGATTGCGAAAATTCACTGTTTTGCCGAATTTGGCATTTTTGTAGAAAAATGTTGCTCCACTGCTGGACAACATCTACTTATCATGACCAATACGGAATTTTATATTAGCTACCTGTAACAAGGAACATTCCAAGCATACTCAGCTCAGCCGCACTCTTCTTCATTGTTTCTCCAAAGGCTCTGCGAGAATGTCTGTCCTTGTGAAGAGTCTCAAATGTTCTACCTCAATCCAGTTGAGTATCTGGCCAATTTGAAGATACGAGCAACTCTCGCCAGTCTCATCACACGAATGACAAGCATTGCACCTGAAACAAAGTGTCAAAAGGAAACCAAATTGTCGTTGCTATTGACTCGATCTTCATGTGCCACAGAATATACATACAGTAGTTCGATTGTGTTAATTAGTCATTTGTAATATACCTCTGAACTCCTTCATCCATGTCAGTGGCAGGAACTTTTCCACGAGGAATGGAATCACAGTTAACAGGTCGATAATGTTGAGTGGGGACTTGATGAACTTCATCTGAACGAAAAAAAGCATTGTTAAAGAGGTGACAAGAGTGAAATCATATAAAATGTTCCTCTTACCTTATTTGGATTGCACAGGAACCTTGCCGCGTACTCGAGTGTGAACCATAGCATACAACTAAACATTCAGTTAGTTTCAGAAGGAATCTTTCTCTTTTGTGTTTTGCGATCACCACTTCCAAATGCATCTGAATGTTTACCTTGTCTCAACGACCTGCAGGAAAGGCATTGGCTCTCCATTATTATCTTGCAGCTCCGGCATCGAACCGAGGATCAGACCTGAATTATACACCTTTTTCTCGTTTTCAACAATATTTTCCCATTTGTTGTTCTATTGGTCGTTCACCAGACATTCTCTAGTGACTTTCTGACGCGTTCGTTTGTCATTATTCATAAGGAGGAACTCCGACACATCATGACAGACTTAAAGCACCAGTGGAACACTTCGTAACGACCGTATAACACGCGTTTCGCCTCTGCCCTTTCACTCGTCGCGAATCACGTATTTCATTGGTTTGTATGACCATACCTGCGAGTGAGAGTAGAACGAAAGACGCCGATACAATGGAGAAGATCTTGGCAGATAATGAACTGCGAGGATTCTCGAGGAACAGCCAAGCCTGAGTCAGGATGATACGGTACTTCAATGGTATACGGTATATTTGAACAATTCAGCCGGTAGTGAGTATCATAACTGTATTCATTCCTGTATGTTTGCACTCTTTTCTGACTACAATGCATTCATCTCGTGTCTTGCATATCAGATGGAAGTGTCTTGTGCATAGTTGAACTATTCCGAGTACACGCGTTCCTTTGCAGAATATCACGATTGCTGCACGTGAATGAATGCAAGAAGGAACCAAACCCAGGGGAGGCAACTGCATGTACGCATTTACCTATTCATAAATGACAAAACAAAAAAGCCGACTCGAAAAAAACAAATATTATAGATAAACCGGGGGTTTTCCGTTAATTTATTGTTCTCCGAGCGGATTCAAGAATGTTAGTCATGTATTTTATCTTAAAAAACTAAGACGAACCTTTTTCCTCATCTGGCCGAGCGGCGCTTTCTCGAAGAGCAGTGGGTCTGTGGCGTATCCCTGAATGGAATAAAGAATTTTCGGGAATGAAGTATTTTCGATTGTTTAGTTTTATAAATTACTGAAAAGAATCGTACATTTTCTCCGTTCTCCGCATGATTGTTGCCTGTAACAGTGTTGTTATTCTCATCCAATGTACAACAACCAGCCATCACCTCAAAAAGAGAATATTACGAAGCACAATGACTCTGGCATGGAGGAATAGTATCTCTCATGTCCATTCAAAAGGATATCATTGTCGGGATCAGTGAAATGTGTAAATGTTAACCGATAGAGGAAGTCTCCAGAAGTCCAATTCGTAACGAACGCGCATGGGACAAATGTCGAATGGACGATGAAGGCGACCTGAATATGGATGAATTTCATCATAATTCGCTTCTGATCTATTGTTTCGCATTAAAAATGAGAGGAACGAAGATAGAATGAAGACTGATCACATACCAGAACTGTAATAGTCAAGCACATAATCGAAGATGACAGGAGATCGCTCGAAGTAGTACTCGCCTGCAAGAATTCATTAGGAACTTTAATTTTTACCCGATATGAAATTGGAATGTGAGGGCAAGTGACAGTTCTTGAACCAATAGCATAAACGAGTTCAATCATGGCTATGTTCGTCTTTTATCTCATTTTTATTATCGGTTTCGGAATAGATTTTTTTCGTATATACGGCATTATCTGTTTTTTCTCGATATTTCGACCTTCAGTGTGTAGGCAATCAGCGATTTTCCCTACTGCTGATATCGCAAAACATGAATTATTCTGGGATATTTAAGAAATGAATAGTGGTAATTGTAATGAAGATAACGCAGAGGATTACGGTATTGCATGGTGCACGAAGTGTGCCATAGACGTGCAACGAATGACAATTCTCACCAGTGTCATCGAAGTATCCGTCACAATCAGTCAGTCTCTCAATGTGCGTTTTGCGGGCGAACACGCAGAGTCGAGAGGATGACGCGCAATGGGCGATTAACTGAAGAATAGAATTCTATTCTGGGAAAGAAGTTTAAGAAGATGGTTGTTACATGAAAAGGACTGGACAAATCATTTCATTCGATATTCAGACCTCGATAAATTCAGAATGAATTCACACACAAGGATCATGAATATCTTAATTATTTGCATAGTTGAGAAGAGAAGTCTTTCATAAAGACGATGTGGCTATAACAGATCGAAAGAACTCTCTCTCTCTACCTTTTCAATTGGCAGCTTCGCCCTTCTTCCTCCCACATTGACGATCATGATCTCACTGCGCACGCTTCCATTGCAGTCCGTACTCATCTTCACAGGCGGAACGTTCAATTCACCCTGACACGCGGACTGTAAATTCCCCAATATAGAATAATGATGATAGGTGGACTCCGTGTGGCACACGTCGAAAACAAGTCGTCAGAAATCATTTGGGAGATGAGACAAGGACAGCGAACGAAGATTATAGAGAACGGAATGCATTATGGAGAGAGCAAAAGGTCTCAGAGGGACAGGCAAAGGGAAACACGACATGTTTTCATAGAAGATGGTTCTTGTAAGGGACAAGAGAATGGGAACGGAATTAAAAGATGAGAGATATTTCATGGAGCAATGCAATGGGTCATGCAGAGAAGGAAAAGCCACTTCAGTTTCCTCATTTCAGATGGGAACACATTTGAAGATTGAAATTGAAGAAGGATACTATGACATTTCCAACGATGTGAAATGGGAAAAGCCGATGTATTTCGGACCAAGCGCTGTACGAGAAATATTCCAGGAGTGGCTTTAGTCTCTGAATTCCTTCTTCGAAACGGATGTGAGGGGATCGAAGTTCGGATATTAATGGATTGAGGAGAGTGGATAACACGGTTTTAAATTCGAAAAGCAAAAGAAGAAGCGACTTCTAACAAGGTGAAGCCCACCTCTGCCCCCTTTTCTTCTCGCCTTTACAAACTCGGTACGCCTTTCAACGAGACAAAGCGACTCAGGAGAATGAAAGACGAAAAAGATGGCGAGATTGAGAATACTACAACACTCCTCATTTCATTTCCACTCTCGTTTGGGTGTGGGAATGAGGAATGTGAAAGAGGAGGAATTGAGGAGAGAGGAGGATGGAAAAGGGTTTCGAATTGAGAACATCCATTCGTTCGCATCGTTAGTCGGTGGCAAGAATCAATAGGAGACTGCGATGGCATCCATCCGGGGACACTCATAGTCATCCCCCTCTATTGAGTGGTTGTCTCTAAGAGATGAGAGAGGACTTCTTAGAGGAGGGAAGTGAGGGAGGGACACATTGATGGTAGGAGGAATCTCAGCAGATGTCTGTCATACAAGACAATTTGAGATGAGAGACAACCACTCGGAAGACAGTACAGACAATAAAGTGAGTGGAATTCCCACAGAGAATCTCTTGACACAGGAATATCCTTCTGATGAGAAAGAGGAAACAAGGAGGGCCATTGAGAGGACAATTTGTGTTGTAATGGTGAGTACAATCAGAACATTGTCAAGATCACTCACTGAGACTACTACAACTTCATATCGAAGACTATTTCATAACAATACTATCTTAAAGAAGCCACAAAGGGAGATTGTTTTGCATGTACTTTCGTTATCACTTCTCTCCATTCCCACACTTTCTCGTGATCAGAGCGGTCTACTCTGACAACGAGAGAGGAAGGAAATTGGATAGAAGTGATAACGAAAGTGCATGCAAAACAATCTCCCTTTGTGGCTTCTTTAAAGAAGCCGTAAACCGAGATGTCCTATCGTACTAGACGACTACTTTCGAAATTGCATAGAAAATTTCAAAGTGCAGCTATCGTTTCGAACTCAAAAAATTTGCATGTGACGAGACGTCACGCGAGCCATTTTTTCGAATTCCCGCACGATCGGTTCCAGGGAAGCTCCAGGGAAGCGCGAGAATTCAACTTTGAATTTCAATAACGCGACAAGGAAAGACTTTTGAGAGATGAAAATTTGCGCTCATACATAATCGAATGTGCTCTACAACACTGCGCTTACAGAATAGTTGACCCAGAATCTCCCCTGGCGGCTTCTTTAATCTCTCATAAACAGCAGACATCTTTTCGATTGTTTGAGAAAGGAACGCACATTGTCTAATGTTAAGAAGGACTGACTAATATAAAATGTTCAAACATCAGGGCAATATATTCCCAGAAAGTTATTTGTTCATCACAGGAAGTGCTCAATTTGATGCAGTGGATGAAGAGTCGCAAAACAACAAAGGAAGAGACAATTAATTTCAGATGAGAGACCAGAGCACAGTGAGAATAAAGGCGACAGAATTCCTGGATTGCATGATAATTGTGGACGGTAATAAATAAGCCCATGTGACGACACATCCGTCACATCCTTTCCATAGACTCTGACAAATAATAAAATCTCGGCGAGTTCTGTCATAAATTTTCGGGGCCCGTCGTATAGGAAATGAGGTGAATACATTGAAGTTCAATGCGATTCGCAACGTCTGAGGAAGGTCTTGGCAATATTGAGGGTTTCTACAATTTTATATCAAATCAAGCATTTTTTCGGAACAGAAGTGGCTAGGAATTCACACTGAAAAATACAATAGTATTTATTGTGTGTACGTATTGAAAGATGTTCGACCATCTTCGGAGGTAACCGCCTACGAGGCCTTCAGAATGGAAGATGAGGAGTGAAATCGTCCAGGAGTCTTCCCACTCGGATGGAGCCTCGTTGGCCATGAATCATTCAGTCGATGTTAGCGAGAACGTGAATTGGAATCTGACGATGAGAGGGATTGTGAGTCCATTCCCATATCAAAGGTCTTATTCATCTCATGATTGACATTAGGGTTTATAAAACGGTAGTAAAGTGCATTTTTCATTCGGCTGATTCCGGCGGAGCGGTTGTCTCTACGTTCAATAGACAACCGTTACGAGCGGTTTAGACGACTAACAATAAGAAACGCACTTTTCTACCGCTTAAGAAACTCTACTTGAGATGAGATGATGAACAGTGGAAAGTAACGATTCTTTCTTTCTCATCAAAAGGAACGACTGTTCAGGGAAGATGAATCTGTAGTATGAGAGATCCCTCCGGAGACATATGTACAAGAGGAAATGGGACATCCCTGGAAGTGTCCCATTTACTAAGAAAGGAAGAAGAACAGAACGACGAAAACAAAATTCGACACGACTTACCTATTGGCATTGGCAAAAGGTCTTTCTTCGAAGGGAGGCTTTCTAACTTCAAAAACCAGGTGAAGCACACATGAAACACTTTGTTGGCCCAACATGATGATGAAAAGCAAGACATGAACTTCACTCATTCGTTCACCGACAAACATCTCAGCCATGAAATGATGCTCATTCATCCAAGGAGACCAATATGGAAGCCAGACTTCCTTCGGCCAAGCTTGACTCAAAAATTCTATCTTTCGTGTTTGTCCAGTTTATATACTAATATATTCCATGGCTATTTTCAGCCAGTTTGTATATCTATGAAAAATCATCATAACCGAGTTCAGACCTGTTCGTTCTTTTAATTTTCTTCTGTTCATGCCATCATCTCGTGGGAGTGAATGCAGGCCGTATCACAAATTGCCACTTCTCTCACTAACATCAAGACCCGTTATGTAAAATACTTGGAGGTTCTGTGCTCCGCGAATGGAATTGAAGTTGCCAATATCAAGGTGAACATCTTTTTGGTTTGACTCTTTCGTAGTTCATTAATGATGGCAATTATGGGGTTACTGTAGGGTTTCAAAAACAATTTTATATTGACAGTCTGCGAAGAGGAAACACAAAGCTGCACAGGGCAGATAAATTTTTGGGCAATGAAATTTTTAGTGCCTATTCTTTGCCCGTTATGAAGTCCCTGTGAAAATTTCCCATCGATATTACTAGTGTGGGGGACCGAATATTAGTGTTAGCTATTTCATTTTTTCGCGTCATTCTCTACTCTGCCCGGTCGCCCCACACTTGGTAAAGATGACCGCACGGGGAAGAGTAATGACGAAGAATGCGCCAAATATTCGAAATATTCGGCGTATTCGACATTCGGCGTGTTTGGTTCCACTCTTCGTCATTACTCTTCACCGTGCGGTCATCTTTACCAAGTGCGAAATGACCGGGCAGAGGAGAGAATGATGCGAAAAAATGAAATAGCTAACACTACTATTCGGTCACCCCACACTAGATATTACCATTAGTGTTAAAGCAGTGATGTCATTTCTCCCTGCAGTCTGTAAATGTAAATTGATTTTTGAAACCCTAGTTTTCTGAATAGACGAATATATGTATCAAACACCGAATCGGTTTCTAGAGAGATGGTCTGACACTCGAAGTGCTCGAGGCGTATTTCGGGGGTCTTCCCATTCTGGTTGGACTCAAGTATGTTTCATGGTACCTTCTTCTGAAAAAAAATCATCGAAGAGAGTGATCATGAAAGAAACAGATATTATTATTAGATACTTTACGTCTTTACGAGTCCTTCGGATCATCGCACAGGATGTTACTTCATTGAAACCACTCGTCGAGGTTCGAATTTCCCTTTATACATGAGTGGAACTATTAAATTGACGATTATCAGGTCGCGGGCACACTCGAAGAGTTGTGGGTTTGCGAGGGAGTTCTTAAGGTAGAACAACAACCAAATTCGATGAAAAAACGAAGAAAGTCTTTTTGAGGACCTGAGCGGCCTGGAACAATGCACAAAAGTGAAGAAACTTTATCTGTATGAGAATCAGGTGATTGACAGTCATTTAATCCCAGTGAGTAAGACATTTAAGATCGAATCGGCCTCTTGCATTTCTCGTTTGACTACCTTGTACGCCTTGCATATCTCATGCAATCGCATATCCGATATCAACGTAATTTCGTTTATTTAAATATGATTTAAAGGAGCCACAAAGGGAGATTGTTTTGCATGCACTTTCGTTATCACTTCTCTCCATTCCCACACTTTCTCGTCGTCAGAGCGGTCTACTCTGACAAAGAGAGAGTAAGGGAATTGGATAGAAGTGATAACGAAAGTGCATGCAAAACAATCCCCCTTTGTGGCTCCTTTAAGTAATATTTCAGTTTCTCTCCAGCCTTCCGTATCTCACCACACTGAATATCAGTCGAAACGCGTTGACGGATTCATGTTTGTTTCAATTTTGTGTTATCGTTCACTCTTGTCAGCCACTTCATATTAACCCGCTCTTCATACCATTTATGCTGCGTTCAAAACTTCGTTTCCACGGAAACAACCCGTTCAAAAGCGCACTTTTTTCGTTTCCATGGAAACATTGTTCTAACTTTGTTCCTATTGAAGATAGCTATATTCATTCAATTAATAAAAGATTCGCCTCGTCGAAGCGAGCATTTACCACCTTTCCGTTCTCAAAAAGGTTGAAAACTGAAGGAGTTATACCACTTTTCCACACCGGAAACGTTTCAAATTTGAATTCGCGCGCTTCTGGAAAAAGTGGTATAACTCCTTTATTATTCAACATTTTTGCGAACTGAAGGATGGAAAATGCTCGTCTCGACGAGGCGAAACTTTTATTAATTGACTGAAAATTGTAATCTTTAACAGGAACAAAGTTAGGACAATGTTTCCCTGGAAACAAAAGAGAGCGTTTCTGAACCGGAAATTTCGCGTTGGAAACGACGGAAACGACGTTTTGAACGCAGCATTAGTAATTTCCAGAAATGCACTGACAATGAGACTGTAAAATTCGAGATAATAATACATTGGTAATGTCGTTTGAGCATTTATCGATGGCATTCTGTGGCCACCCAAATTGAAGTTTGTCGAAGTATCAGAAAATCGCATCGTCTCATTCAATGTGAGTTTCATAATACGTGGAAATAATTGTTATGACTGATTTTTAATTTGATTCCAATGCAACATACCTATATGTATTGAGATTTTTTTATCCTGAATGTTTCACAAATTCCCTTATAGTCATTCTTTCCTCTCTCTGGTTGTTCTCTTCTCCGTTCCCTCTTCTTCCTCCCATCACCAACACTCTCATTCGCTGCGACTGAAAAAGACGAGTACTGTTCATGGGCCGCCCATCACTTTCATTTTCTGTGAGCTCTCAGTTACTATTCGTTTTGCTATGGTTATTCCTTAAAGATAGGCACTTTGTGGCCTTTTAGCGTTCAGTGATATTAAAGGTACAGTCCGGGGCGCCGATTTCTATCGCAAACTGACATTAGACACGGTAGGATTTGAATTAGCTAATTAGCGAATAAGATGAAAATTTGATATTGTGGCTTTATAGCGATGTTAGTTCCTAGCTCTGAGTGTAAACTGCATTCTCTATTAGTCCACTTCTATTCAAAAATGAGAGTAAAGCTCAATTAAAGGAGCTACCGTGTCTAATGTCAGTTTGCGTTACTCGGCGCCCCGGAGTGTACCTTTAAATCGTGAGAAAAATCGTTTAGAGAATGCATGGACGATGATTGGATAGCAGAGGACTTCTTAGAGAGATTTATGGTAAGCATTGCTACTGAGATTCAAGAGACTCATAAATGGGAATAGTCTTTTGAAGAAACATTTCTCAATTGTTGGCATAGCGAATACCGAATGAATATCACAATTTAATAAATCCTTTTAGAACATAGCGGAACATCGAATGATGGATGCGTGGATAGAAGTTCTTATGGAAGAGGAAAGAATTACCATGGTCATGGAGGTATTACCACATTTATTCCTATCACATTCCGACTGATTAAAAGAAATTGCTTGTTCTATTGGACTACGGCTATTTTATTTTGGCAGCCTTAGACAATAATCAGTCTAAAACTTATTATGCATCCTAACTGAGCTGTTGCTCTAGTCTATAGATCTCACATTTGAAACATATTTCGAGACGACGAAATAGCACGTAAAAAATTACAGACCAGGGTGGCATCAAGGAGTGAGACGCGTACTAGGAATAACAGGCATAAGGTTGCATAATGAGTCTGGTTGTTGAGAATGATATATAGAGAGACACAAGAGGTGTAGCCAGTACAGTTGCATATGTAAAAATTTTACCCAAAACTTTTTAGAAAGTCGAAAAGCTCGCGTTGCACGTGACGAACAAACTGAAGAGTTTCAACACGACATTGGAGAGGACGCGAGACTTGCTTCCTGCAAAGGTACAACTAATAAATCCTCCACGTTTTTTCTTTAATGTTTCTCAAAACTATTGCATTGTCTTCAACTTCAGGATACAAGTCGAAATGTCGATTGATGACAATTTTATCAAGAATTAGGTCATCACCGATAAGAGAATCATTCAGGACGTTAAACGAGAGGTCATCAAGCACATTCTGGAGAACTCCAATCAGAATCAGGCCAATGCTGTCGTTCAAAAAAGTTATTTTCTGTTCTCGTTTCATAATCGTTGAGCATGAACAAGATTCGATAACTAACGGGTAAAACGTGGCTAAAAATGACACAGAGTAGGACAGTGAGTAGCTTGTACAATACGAATTATAATATTTGGACGTATAATGACTTGAGAGCACTGGCGTACACTTATTCATGTGGAACAATCGATGAAGAGACTGTCGATTGCATTTCGACTCGAAGGAACATCTTCTGAACGCTTTCGGTAGGCTACATTCAACGTTTCCTCCCATAAATCGATTTGCAGTACCGCTGATGAATCCTCACTAAAGATCCTGGAACACTTCTCCAATTTCAATTGTTCGGCCAAACATCTTTACGAGGTTTGACATTGATCTTCCTTATTCAATGTCTCTTTCATGTACCAACATTATAAAACCAGTCCTTTTTTCAATATCGATCACAAATTAGTTGTGAACCATGAAATATCTATCTATGTCTCCCAGCTCCGCATTCGTTGGTGTCTCTCCCGTCGTATGATATCCAAAGAAGACTTGGACCGACTCCATTTCATTGATTGCGACCATAACAGACGGTCGTATGATGAACGGTATGTCTTGTTGCACTATTGGAATCAAGAATTTTGGCGCACGAGTGTCTACGTCGGCGAATAGATGGCACTTCTTATGATACTTATACGGCATATTTAGTTATATTTATTATTTGTTATATTTCTAATCATGCATTATTATCGACCGATAATGTTTTCTCTGTTCGGAACTCACATTCAATATGAAGTTTCGTGAAGTATAATTTGAAGTAGGATTATTCTTTCTAGAAGTCTGATCCACCTGATGAATCGTCACCTCTCAACTTCATTTCGTCAACCTCCAATGAGATTGTGGAAGGACTTTGAGATTCTGAAGAAGGAGCTGGACGACAGCGTTGAGGTCTTTACTGTTCTTCACAGTGTGCCATTTTCATTCAGAAGAGACTCGTTACTGTGATTTTCGCAACTTCCAAAGCAGCCTCAGCGAATATGAGAGCGGAATCAGGTTAAATTTCTCTTATTTTATTGTTTTTAGATCATTTATTATAGCTGATTATTGTATCGAATGTTTAAGAAAGGTAAGGTAAGGCAAGGTGCTGCCACGTCAAGCGATAACGTTAGGTGGGGCCCACCGGTAAGGCCGGCTGTTATTAGGACAATGTAACCAGGCTTGTCCAAAGTGCTTCTGGGTACAAAGTTCTTTAAGAAAACAAAATATATAACAATATTTTTCTATATTCCAGGCAAATCCGATGGACAACAGGTCACTGCGAATGGAGGAGATTCGGATGCATGTAATTGTTTTCAAACATTTTTAATAGGATCCAATGTTTTACTTTTCCCGTTCTTTTATGCAATCACTGATTGAGCCGACAAGTCACCCACTCCCACAATGGGCTCCCTGGATGGAGAGACGAGATGGACGGATGTTGTTGTGGTGGCAGTCTGTGCAATGGAGATATGCACTCCTGTGCGTAGTAACGAACTATTTCATTAAATATTATTATAGCTGAACGATGATTTTTTCGTTGTTTCGTAGAACAATTTGAGAGCATTATTTTTTTAATCGCAGACAGAATTTCTCAACGCATCCATATATTTTTCTCATTATTCAATTTTATTATTTTCATGAAAATTGCTTCTATTCCTACATTTCCAAATAACGTTGACTAGATTTTGTTCAGTTTTGCCATACACGATTCGTTTATTCAGAACGCCCTTCGAATGGACGATATCATGGATGAAAGTGTATTCGAGGAGAGAATGGAGACACAATTGAATAGACTACACGAGATGAATATACACATACACTCTAATGTACGATCATCTCATCCATCTCTCAAGGCTTTTATATTTCTCCAGTGACATCTTTCAAAAATGTTCTCAAGTATTTTTGTGTCGTTATTACAGAAGAAAGGGCGTAAGAATTCGCTTGCCCCTCCCCTCTTACCTCCACCAGAAGCAGAGTCTCCAGAAGATATGATTCCGTGGAGGGAACCCACTCTGGAGGGACCACCAAAGAAGTAAGAAGTTCAAGATTCATTATTTCTTAATATTTGATAAGAAATATAAAAAAAATCAATTACGGATACAAAGCACTGAAATCTTTAACGAAGATTGGAATGCGTGATACTCACATGGATGTGAAATGTTTTCAATAATAGACAAATACAATTGTGTACACCCGATTACAATAGTTCTACAATGAACAAAATAGACGATTGGAGCAGATTCTTTTCTCTAATGAACATTCATTTCTAATGCATCCTTCATCAGTGTTATGTTTCGTGTACGCGATCTCTTCACTCCTTCACTCGATGCCTTCCACACAAGATGGCTACCCTCACATCACGACTTTCACACAACTGCACTTTCTATCAGGCGGGGGCTTTACTGACTGCACCCCGCGTAACTTAATCGAATATGTAGTAAGAACTGAAATATCGCTTTGTCGGACCAGTATAGGTATAGTGTTAGGACACCAATAAAGTAAATGATGATTAATCAGTATTGTAGAACTCCCTTGGAGCTCTCGCTGGCTTTCTGTCGACCGCCTCCTATTGTCGATCTCGCTACATTCAAGGTGAACATAATGCCTCGTGGGTTCTCTGACTATGAGAGAATCCAAGCAATACAACTTCAGCAAACGGTGACCGTCCTGGACTTGGGTGGAATGCGTCTTCGTAAATTAGCGGGACTAGATGAACTGCAGCATTTACATTCACTTTCATTGAGAGGAAATAGGCTCACATCCATCAAGAAGGTTACTATTTCTTATGTTATGGCATCTAATAGTGTTTCTGTTTAATTATTGCTATGTTCACAATCTCGAATACGCAACAATCAAAATAATGGAAAAACAGTGTATATCACAGATGATGTCGTTAAAGAACCTCCGCTGCCTCGACGTCTCGGATAATCGATTGACTAAAGTTTGTCATTTATATTCCTGAATGAATTGCTAGTTGAATTGAGGTGGAAGTTCTGCCCGAACTCCTTGCCCATCTTTCAATCTCTGACAATCATCTGACATGTCTGGCCTTCTGCGTTCATTTACAGGTGAATAGTTATTCTTTTACGAGTCTTCGCATTTATGATAAACGAAGAAAGTTCAGTTGCTGACTCATCTAAACGTGCAAAGGAACAGAATCAAATCATTGAAGGGATTGGAGAAGTGCAAGTGTCTGCAGGTATCAATATGTTATGTATTTTTTTATATATCTACCTCCTTCGTTATCGCCATATGTCCTCATAAAGGAGTCGTGAACCGAAATTCTGGCTTAACTGTTCTGGAAACGCGGCGTTGTAGAGCACATTCGATGATTTGTACTCCAAAATTTTCTTCTCTCAAAACCCTTTCCCAGCCGGGTTATTCAATTTCTATGTTGAATTCCCACGCTTCCTTGCAGCTTCATTGCAACCGATCGCGCGGGAATTCAAAAAATGACTCGCGTGACGTCTCGTCTAAAGCAAAACTGTTGGGATAGGAATGATAGTTGATAGAATGATAGATAGTTGCACTTTGAAAATTTTTATGCTATTTTGAAACTGGTCATTTCATGGAAGAACTCCGTTTATTTCTTCTTTAATCATTCCATCCATTTACCTGAAATAATCTAACGATGAATCTAATCTTTGAAGAATGGTCATGGATGGTTTTTTGTATGGCATGTTATATTGTCATTCATTTGATCTACAATCGATTTAGGTGCTTCTTTCATCGAATAATCAATTGAACTCAATGGAGGATGTCTCGCCGTTATACGTAAACAATTATGATTATCAAAGATCGTTCAAATGGGCTAAATGCAGGGTCTTCCCAAACTTTCCTTCATTGACATACGTAGAAACGCCCTGAATTCGGTATGCAGACTCATTAATTCAACACTATGGAATACTGTACGAATGGTTGTATTGAAGGGAGAAGACTCGACTGCTCGAACACAACTTATATCGGCCATTCCTGCATTGAAGTGCTTGGACTTGATCAAGGTTTGTCTATTGTCTCCTTTATCCTGTGAAATCAACGAGGGCTTTCAATTTTGAAGATTTCATATTCTCCCTAGCGACCTAATATTAGACAATATATATGGGTGTCCCAAAAGTATTTAGACTTTTGCATTTTTGTTGAAACTTGAAATATTCTCAACAGGGAAGTGCACGTACCTTGGTTGAGCATTAGAGATGGGCTGCTCACAAGCCATAGGCCCTGGGAAGAGATGTCTAAAACATGTTTCAATTTTTGCTAAAGGGTGCTGTAGAACTAGAAAATATTGATGTTGGAAAAATAGAAAAAAATATGTGAAAGGTCATATATTCGAAAATTCCTGCGATTTGATTGCTTAGCCATACCGTAGTTGCATGAAATAGATATGACTATCGCATTACACAACGTCGGTACGGCCCGATCGCAAATTTTGATTTTATTGCATTTCTCGAAGTGTTTATGGAATTCAGTGCAAATGAGTATTGGACCAAACAGTGCATTCCTCGTGCGTAATCACGCACATTGCGCTTCCTCACCCTTTGAATATGGAAGTGCAGGGTGAAACTGAATGCGACGGTTGACACTATAACGGGGCATAATCATTCGGCCATAATTTTTTAATCCGAAGGCGACAAATCTCATCCGTTAAGAGAAATGAATAGGGATTCACAGTTAATCAAATATCACCCCTTTCATCAAAATCTCTTGGTTTCCCTTGAAAGTAGGAAAGTGGAAAAGAAATCGGAGAAAAATGTGCTTAGGAGGTATTGCATCTGCGACTGCAGTTCAGAAACGAGTGCGAATATGTTCATGCTATTTGGAGAGAATAATAATTAGCCACTGTCCACCACCATCGTGCACACCGAAATTAAGCTGGTTGTTTCTAAGTCGCGTGAGATAAAGCCTGTTTCGCTGGAAAAAATCTAAAGACTTTTGGGACACCCTAATAAAAGGAACATGAGGAATTGCAGGTTCCCGTCAATGAACGGCACAGTCCATGTAGACCATTGGGAAAGGCATTGACCATGGAGTGGATACTCAAAAAGTATGTTTCACTGTATTGGCCAATTTCTCAATGCGTGTGGACACTGATCATATAGAAGCATTGCGCAGATTTGATTTTTAAATATTTCTATAAGCATTTAGATACCCATTACTGCATGAATGTGATGCTGTGGACTGCAGTCGGTCTCAGTTCGAAATTGTGTCTATTGAACAGGTGCAATTATGCATGTGAAAATACTTATATTGATGTTCATTTCAGCCTGATTTAGACCGACTCTCCCATATAAAGACATTAGACCTCTCCGGGAACAATTTAACTCAACTCCAGGTGGTTGTGAATAAGGTGATTCTTGAAAGAAAGGCTGAATTGCAGGAACTTTGTGAATTGCCCACACTTCGTTCGCTTAATCTATCCGGAAACAAACTGTGCTCTTTATTCGGAGATGCTGGACCAGTGGTATTTTATTTCCTTTTGAAAAACTGTGTTTACCGAATCAAATTTGATGTTGAAGCTCCGTTGTCTCGAATGTCATATTCTTTTATGAATTCCTTTTGGAAGAAATCGTTTACCTGTATTCACAATATAATGCTGAATCTGATGCTAAAGTTTGGTCTTGCTAACAATAAGGAATTTTATCACATCTTGAAGATCATTTGGCGACAAGTTCATTTATTTACCTCGTTTTTGCTGTTTCAGTCTCTTCTGCCCTCCCTCTCTGAAATTAACCTGTCCTCGAATGATTTCTCCACTGCAACCCTTCTATCTCTTCAACTACCAAGACTCGTCTCTCTCGTGAACATCGACCTTAGCGGCAATCAGATCACAAAGTGGTGGTTTGCCCTAAAGAAGCTTCATTTATCTAATAAACTCTGTCGATGGTGAGAACCGTGCGGATGAGATTTCACGCCAAAGTGATGAATTCGCTAATGACGTTTATTTCATTGAAAAATAATGTGGCATATTTGTCATTAGACCAAATCCAAAATTATAATTTTAAAAAGCCCTGTTACTTTTCCATGATAGATATCTTGTCCAGATTCGACTGCGCTTTGTTCGCGACACTTCCTGTGCTTGAAAAGGTGCGAAATTGTCTTTCTCGGTTTAATTCATCTCTTAATCATGTGTAGTTGGATGTCTCCAACAACGAGATCAAGATCATTCACGGCTCACAAATACCACGACTTCAGGTATTTTCCATGATCCTTTATTTCCGTCCGAATCGATAGTGGCCACTTCAATAGCATTGTAAACAAATTTCTCCATTTCTTATCTAGGAACTCATTCTTGATGGCAATCGTCTCAAGGATTTGAATGGACTATCTAGTGCATATGGGCTGCTGGTACTCAGTGTGTCGAACAATCGGTAATATTTTTATTTGTCCACGATATTTTATCGGTTAGAAATATATTCTTGCCCCTTCAATGGGGTAGCCTATTTCACGGCCCGGCCCGGGCCGTTGGGGCCTATTTCATGGCACAACGGCCCAGGCCGTACTGCGTGGCAGCCCTTTTTTGGCAAAGTGCCGAATTTTCTATTTTTTTACAATTTTTCCGCTGCTTCAATTTTCGCTTTTAGCTGTTTTTGCGCTACCTATGTGCTGTTCATTCGTTCTTTCGTATTTATTCATTTGTTGAGATAAGCCTGTCGGCCGTCCCAAAGCACCCACCACCACTGAATTTTAAAAGATTTCGTGTCGAACGAAATCAATCACAACGCCAACAGTCTTTTCCCAACAAATGAATACGAAAGAACGAAAGAATAGCACATAGGAAGCGCAAAAACAGCTAAAAGCGAAAATTTAAGCAGTGATACTTTGCCAAAAAAGGGCTGCCACGCAGTACGGCCCGGGCCGGTGTGCCATGAAATAGGCCCCAACGGCCCGGGCCGGGCCGTGAAATAGGC
>JACMIF010000967.1:0-15747 GCA_014805445.1 Diplogasteroides magnus
ATTTTTTTGAAGTGTCCACCACGTGTGGTGATTGTATCCTCTATCGATATCGGTGCTGAAAAATGGGGTCGCCCTAAGCAATATTTTCTCGAACGCAGACTCGAAAAAATGACCCCATTCTTTTAACATCTCATAAAATTTTCCTTTAAAAATGATTAATTTTGGTGGGTTTGCCAGCTCATAATATCGACTTTGAAGCGAGTTATGGTCATTCAAACATCTCGAGATCTCTGCGTTCGAGAAAATATTGCTTAGGGCGACCCCATTTTTCAGCACCGATATCGATAGAGGATACAATCACCACACGTGGTGGACACTTCAAAAAAATATACCCCATGCCGATCCTTGATCAAAATTTTTTCGCACCATGATACCTTGGTCATAATAACCCGGTTCATGGTCAAATATTTAGAAAATATTTTTCTAACAAAAATAAGTCTAGAGGAACCGATAGTGGAGCTATGTATATGCGGTGTTGGCTATGGCTATTGGCACCCTTTGTCCATAATATGGCAACTTTTGGTAGATCAGCTGTTGTCGGCGTAGAAGTTTCAGACATCTGAAAAGCCCCAAAGTGCCCCTCACCAAAAATACCGATTTTAGCCAGATGAAGAGCTAGGCCCATGAAATTTTCAGGGAAGTTGTCCGACTACCCCAGCATAATTATCGGCTACCTAGACAGTCATTTTTCCTTTGCCCCTGTGCAGGGCGGTCGGAAAAGTGCAAAAAGTGGTCATTTTTGGCGATTTTTCTTGCAGTGGGGAAGCGGCCAAAATTCAAGCCCATGATGTTTTGAAGTACTCCTGGGGTGAACTACCTTCAATAAAAATTTCAGATGATTTGGACTCCAAACAAAAAAATGGCAAAGGTTTGAATGACATATAAACATTCTTTTATTTATGGGGAAGCGGCCATTCGAGATAAAGGGTCGAAACCCTCTCGCTCATTCTATCGGCGTGGAAACCAGGTTATGATCAGCCGGAAATCATGCTGTGCAGCAAGTTTTGCGCACAATGAGACAGTAATTAATGGAAGATGAGAGTGTATGACAAATGGAGAGAGGCAGAGAAAAAGACACTTCCCCGGCATGAATGAATGCAAAGGAATGGAATACAGTCACAGTGTTTTGTCGCTGAGTTTCTTCATCTTGGCCATACTTTAGTTACTCTTGTCTCAATGTATGTTATCTTTAGAGCACGAGAAACGATACGATAAGGGAGGGGAAGGGAGAGCAAGAATGGTGGGAAAAGGAGAGTTGAGTATCTCTTATTTCCGTGATCGGCCGGGGAGAGGGGAAAAGGAAAGCGGAAATCGTGCCCATTGATCCCTTTCTAGTCGAAAGTCGCGGTTCTGATTGGTGAACGGCGGACGGTAGCGGATTCCCAGTTTGCGAGGCAGCTTCTTTTCAGTTTCAAAACACGCGCGACCTTTTCTGAATCACATCACGATTGAAATATATGCTTCACGCTGTGCATAACATAACCGGAAATAGCAAACCGTGCTATATTTTCAATGTAGGGGTAAAGAATATGTCATTTCTGACCGAACTGCGTAACCGATGGTGAAGCTGCACCGAACTGTTCGGATTCCCTTCTCTTACCCAGTTTGCGCGCCGTGCGACGATAGTTTGGCAGCTTCATTCATTCCTCCGTTCGCACACACACACTGACCGCTTCTTGGTTGGCTATTTCGTTTACGGCACAGTTTCTTTACGGTTTCCTGGCCGTAAAATCATTCCGGCCATTCTAAAATTGAGTTCACTTCCCTGTTCAGAAATTGAGTTGCCATTTGGCTGCTTGAGAAAGACCCGAGTGCCATGGGTCTTTGTGCCAAAATGGACAGATGGGCGACAGTTGCCGTCATCATGACGACTCAAGGGCCCATTTCACCACTATAGCGCAAATGTTCATGGCACTCTTCTCTTTCACTCCCTTCTTCAGAAGCACCGATCACTCGTTTTTCGGCTTATTTTTCAAGCATTCGAAGCTGAATTTCAACCAACGCACGCTGACGATTGAGAATTTAGCGGAATAGCGAAAAACAAAACAATTTCTGATTTTTGAACCTATTTTTCCTTCCCCGTCCCCTATCGACCTATGCTGCGAAACTCCACACCTTTCGGTGTGATGATTGAGATTTGTGTCTACGTGCTCCTCATTTGTTTTTTGGTAAAATATTGCAGCAGAGACGGTCACATCTCCGCATTTGCTGTTGTTGATACCACGTGAAATACCCGTGCGCCTGGGACATTTGAACCGTAATGATGACAAGCGCCATCGTTGCGCGGCTCAAGTGCGTGATTTCCTCAGTGCAGTGATGATGGCTCACTTGTCTTTCAGGGCGCATGACACGAGCACTGTGGGCATTTGCGCTCTAATGGTGAAATGGTCGCTTGCGCCGTTAGAGTGACGAAAAAGATGGCGCATCGTCCATTTCACCACTGTGGCGCAAAAGTGCGTCGTCTCTGGTTAAGATGATCGAGAACCTGGTTGCAATCAATTTACCACCAGTGTTTGTAGATATCTTTATTGCTTGAGTGGAGGCTGTCTGAAATAGGCCTTGTCGGGGTTTTTCTGGATTCGCAAACAAATTTTGTATGTTTCATCGCGCGTTCAATCCGCGCTTGGAAACATTCATCTGTTGCTTGCAAGATGGCGGAAATACTAGACTATTTATATTTCAATTCTAGAAACGCTTCCCGTACAAGCATATTGCAATTTAAAGAAGTTTACCAGTGAGACGTGAGGGAGCGGGGACGAATGCATTGGCCAGAGTATTGATTTTCCCGAGATGACCCTCCCCGAACGGCTTCTTTAAAAATTACAACAGCCCCCATGCTCATAATGGGGCATGGATAATTCTATCATTTCACCATTGCGGCGCAAATGCCCACGGCTCTCGTGTCTTTCACCTTTCGTTCACCTACACATTTGAAAGAACAGCTCAAAAGAGAGTGGTGGAACGGAACAAATTCAACCTTTTTTCTTACCCATCGTGTATTTTTGTCAGCGTAATCAACTTGCTGTAATTCGTTTGAATGGTTCAACGGGCGAAAGACCATGGATAATTGTGACGTTGTCGTTTAATGGACCGATCATAATTGTAAATCGTTCTCGTCGTATGCATGGCGCAAATGTCCATTTCATCATAACGGCGTAAACGTCCACGGCGCTTTATGTTTTCATTAGGGTGTCGCGTGCGAGTCGTTTAGTGCATTCGTCGTGCCTCTACTCTCCGAGGAGCGGCTGTCTCTGAATTTTGGAGACAACCGCTCCGCAGAGAGTAGAGACACGACGAATGCACTAAACGACTCGCATGCGACACCCTAGTTTTCGCCCATTTTTCTCTGTCCATAATCTTCTTGTTGTGGTTCGTTCAAGTGGTTCAACATTTCCCTGATTACCCAAGCACGCAAGGGCAAATACGTTCTCATTTTCTCTGTTGTTTCGAGTGAGTAATCCGACAACCTTTGGTCCAGTTCACCACGCATTGGACCTTTGCCCCATAGGCTATGGGCCATAGCATTGCAATAGACAGACTGAAACACTGTCCTATAAATAGCAACTCTAGGAAAACCGATATAATTTATTGTAATCGAAGTTGGTAAAGAAGTCATGTATTTCCATGATTACTTGGAATTTGATCGCTTCGACATATTCTTGCAGCTACTTTTCCATCGTTTTTTTTCTCATTTTGGAGAGAGAGTTTTATTCCAATCACAGGGTCTTATTACCGATTCATATAACTAGCTCATGAAACTTATTCGAAAAACGTAAAAGTGATCGTTCTCCGCACTAACGGTAAAGTCAACACAAGCTGCTGTACAGTGCTGACAACAGATATAATGGATCTTTCATTTCTCGGCTGAAAGAGAGCCGAAAGGTGGACATTTGCTCCATTATGATGGCAAGCTACCTGGAATTACACGTTCGATTGAGAACAATACATCAGAAAATCTGACGATTGCGAAATAAAATGCACATTTTCAACGTTTGAAACGTTTGTGAAAGTCGGCTGTCGTTCACTTGGCTTGAAGAGGAGTGAAGACGGGCTTCATGGACATTAGCGCCATACTGGGGGGAATTTGACTTTGCGCCATGAGATTGAAGAAGACGATGGCCATATGTACATCATTTTTGCTCAAAACTGTTCTTCATTATAGTCAAACGCGCAGATCTGCGCCTCCATTCTCTTGGCCCACATCTTTATCATTTCACCATTACGGCGCAGATTCCATGACACAGCTGGTTAGGGTTTTTTCAAACGGTATTATTCATGTAATCTGAAGTGAAATGTGGTCTATATGTAATTCTGCTGAAACACAAGATGAATCACGTCTAGAGACAATTAGTGCGACGAAATAGCATGTAAATATGGGAGAGTAACCGTCTTACAGTCACGAAATTAGGGGTAATGTTCGTACTCGAAATTACTTGAATAATAGTAGAGTGCATTCGTCCATGGTCCAATTCTCGTAGGGCGGTTCTCTATCGCATGAGTGAGACAACCGCTCTTAGTGAATCAGACGACTGACGAATGCACTCTACTCCCGTTTTTGAAATCCTACAGCTGATCAGCACCAACTTACAACGGACAAGCAAAAGTTGATACTATTCATACATATTTTTGTTCTCGAAGAATATTTCCTAACCTACCATGTGTGCTTCAGCGAATCGACAAATATGCCTTCCAGCTGTTATGTTCGCTTTTGATCCGTTATTCGTCTGGAGATATAAAATCATTAATTTACGAAACAATCAACCATTCTAATCTTTTTCCCCTGTTTATTGCGTTCCGTTCACTCGTTTGGATGTCCGGACTGTCTCTCTTTCTCAGCACTCTCTCAATCATCTGTTATATCTCGCCGATTATTGTTCTTGTCTGCATGCCTGCGCACTCTCCATCCTGTGTAGTCTCTCGTTTCTTTCGTTTCGCTGCGTCTCTCAAATGACCATGGTCTCTCGCCACGGGAGCGTCTGGTGAATTAATGTTTATTATTCTCGTCCCGAATTTCAAGTCCGAATCTCAGAAAGTAGATACAGATTCTTATGAGCAGCTCCTGAAACTTATTTGAAAATCACAGAGACTGATAGAGACACAGAGAGAGAGAGACGTTCTCACAATTCTCTGCACTAATTTTAAATTTTAAAAAATTGCGGGAGCATCTGGTCACTACTCGATTTCTTGTCATACAAAAAATAACTTTTTAACTTTGTTTTTTTTTTCTGCTGCACCGACCTATGCTTGATTTCCCTACCATACGTTTAGTTGCCATTTGGTCACTCTTCGTGCGACAGCTCGTAATTTCTTGCCATTCGCCCTCGCCTCAGATAGCATCTTTCTGGGGAAGCGCCTTTTTCTCTGTCGTTTCTCGATTCCACGCACTCTCTCGTGACGATTTATTGTGTCTGCTACCTCCCAGTTTCGTGAGGTCTCTGATCCGTCTATTTCTCTATTCCACCGCTTTCGCTGTTGTCTACTATCTGGTAAACATCAGAAGTTCGATGCTTATCGCGTCCGAACTTATAGGCGATGATTTCAGTAAGTGACCCATGGTCTTTGTTCGCTGGCCGAGTTAATGAGCGCTGGAATGCGTAAAGGCGAAAGTTTGTTACGAGATGCGAACCCGTGTGGGTATGTTTCAGAAACCCAACCTCCCATGATACAGACATAATGGACACGCTGGAAACCAGAAATTAATGTATTTCACATAGATTCTATAGTACATTTCCAAAGAAATTCAATGATATATGTGCTGAGAGTGGGAGGAATATTCAAACTGACACTAAATGAAAGCAAGTGAAGATCATGTGAAGGAATTTTATCACAGCGAATTTGGCAGGACCGACCTCTTACCTATTTGGGAGACTTCACTCTGCACTCTTATCGAAATCAAAAATTAGGGAAAAGATGAAAGCGCTGGCTAATTAACTATTGAAATTAAACTTATCCGAATATGTTTCACGCTGTCTTCAAAAAGCGCTGATAATTTCGCATCACAGTTAAATGTCGTCTATGGAGAACTACACAAATGTTAAATTAGGACAAATGAATACCCCAATCATTGCCGTTCCTGAGCCAGTTGACATTTCTTCTGCCGTATAGTCCCCATGCCAAGAGCGCCTCCTGGGAGATCAATTCGATTAGACTTGTTCGAACTTTTTGTGTTTTGGGTGGGGTGTTGTTCCAACCCGGTGCGTGTATGTTTCTCTGTTCTGTGTACTTTCTAGAACCCGGCGCAATTGTGATTCACTTCCGAATGATCATCGGGGACCGGCCGCATTATTCTTGACGTTCATTGCACTCGCTGTTTTTGTCTGCCATCTTCGAAGATATTTATGTGTTTCCTGGTTGTGAGAGAGAGGGGCATTATATACAGGAAAATGTTAGTCAGCGACAAAAGTGCAGAAGAGCAAACGTTCACTTAATGACTTCTCTCTGATTCACTTGTCGAATTTAAATATTTGAAATCCTTGGAACGCCCCTGTCCTTTTCACCATTACGGCGCAAATGTCCATGGCGCCGTTCTCTTTCACCAGTCTAACAATTAGGACGAATTAGAGTTGAGTAATGAATATAACAAAGTAAAAAGACAGTAAAATGAGACTCAGGCTCAAATATACACTATTGCGCAAATGTTCATGGCGCCCCTATCTTTCACTTGACAATGAGACACTAGCTCCAGACACTAAAAGAATAGCTCGCGCGACCCAGAAACTCTGAACTTACTCTGAAGTTTTCACTTTCGCTGCGAGAACTTTGCAAGATGCGTAACGAACCATGGAATTACTTGCGGGCTTTTTCGAATGTACTCTTCTTCCTGCTCTTCCAGTGACCGATTCCCACCGCTATTGCGAAGAAAGAGGGTATTTACAAGCGCATGTTCTATTAATAGATGCAAGGGAATTTATGTTTTTCTTTTAAAAACAAACAGTCAGCGAAGTGATACTAGCGCGTTTCCTAGCTTCACCATTATCAATAGTGACTGTTGCATAACAGTGCATGGCTACTTCGTTGATATTTTCACTTTCAATTCCACGACCGTTGCTGAAGTAGAAATTAGGGTTTATAAGACGGGAGTAGAGTGCATTCGTCTGTTGTCTGATTCCCGAAGAGCGGTTGTCTCATTCATGCAAGAGACAACCGCTCCTCGTGAATCAGACAACAGACGAATGCTCTCTACTCCCGACTTAGAAGCCCTAGTAGAAATACGTAACAGTAATGCGCTCCCATCGTCTTGATAATGATCTTATTTGTATTGCACATATGCTGCATCTCAAAATTACCAGCAAACTTTTGAGCAACTGTTATATGCACAGCGTGAAACATAACAGACCGGGCATGCCGATTATTGATATTCGGAAGCTCAATCCAACCCAAAAGCTTTCGAATTCTCGTTTTCCACTACATAAACACGTTATCAACTGCACTTTCATCATCGACTCGAGATGATGAAAGCAAGTTTTTGCCAGGTATTGCATAGAACCGGATAAAAATGACACGGGAGCACCTCCGCTCGGGAATTCTCCAAGCAACCTGCCGCAGTAGAGTTCCCCCTTCACCGGAGGCGTTTGACACACAGTAGAAATAGCCTTATCCTTCTCCATTCTCCATTATTGAATATGTGGTACAGTAGATGTGACGATGAGCACCTGTGCCATAATGATGAAATCGGCCTCCTGCATTGGGTGAAAAAGACACTTTGATTCGTGAGAAGATGGCGCGTCTGTCCACTTCACCACAACTGCGCAAGTATCCATGGCGCTTTTGCGGTACACACGCCGATATCACTGTTGCGTCGCAATTGCCTGCTGCGCAGCTGTCTTTGTGGCCAACTCGCATGTCTGCTTGAATAAGAGAAGTTTATTGTTAGGTTAAAAGGCGAAGTACTATTGTTGAAATCATTTTTGTGAGACTATATGATCCTTATGTTGCACATATCAAAAATGTTGTTCAATGGTTGTATCGTGATGGTAAGCAACAACACTCACTCCATTCCCAACCAGAAAGGATACTTGTGTTTTTTAAAAACTATTTTTCCAAATTATCTCGAAAAATTAAATAAAATCTCTATATGTTGAGGAATTTGTCCATTTGTTGCTTAAAGGTGTAAACATATAAATAATCATCTAGCAAGCACACCTTCTTTTATGTCATACTGGGCATTCGATAACCTCCAGATTACAGGAGTAAAGTACTTGTTTTGTCGTTCGAAGGTAGAGTAAAGAGTAGGAATTGCAGTTTGACTACTTCGAGGGCTATATTTCAAGACTACTATATATTTGAAGGTATACTCTCTACGAAACATACCCCATGAAGAAGCCAAACTGCCAACCATAGTATTATGCATCCTATCTGAACTGTTATTCCTATTACGCGTCTCACACTTGATGCCACCCTGGTCTCTCATTTTTACGTGCTATTTCGTCGTTGCGGAATATGTTTCAACTGGGAGATATATAGACTAGAGAAATAGTTCAGTTGGGATGCATACGAGTGAAGTTTTGTCCGTGGTATGAGTACCCTGTATGTAACAGTCAGCTATTACTGGTTGACCTCTCACTCTCCCTTCCCTTTCCCATCTTGCCCCTTCCCACACCCCCACTACTTGCTTTCTCTTCCTCTCTAAGAGAACATACCAATCTGTGACTGGCCGATCACCTCTCCCCAAAACATATCCGCGCCGGGTTTGATCGTCGACCTTTCGCGAAACTTATCCGCGCCGGGTTTCAAATGCCAACCGTGTGTGCTGACCACTTGAAAGATCTGCGTTCGGCATTTATCAGTGCTGACGCTTGAAACGTTACCGCGCCGGGTTTGTTTTGTGGAGTAAAGTTAATACGTAAGTGTTGGTGGTGGGGGTGGTTCCAGCCACATACTTATTTCTCGTTCCATCCCGAAGATTTGCTGGCTTACGATGTTTAGTGGTCGTGTTCTGCGAGTTACTGCGAATAGCAATAGTCACACTGCACATAGGATTGGCAGGTTGACTACTTTATTTATGGGTTATGCTTCACAGAATGTATGTCTTCAAATATATAGCACCATTGAAACATATGCGAAAAAGTAGCCAAATTGCCAACCAAAGTACGTATGTAATGTACAATTTCGATTCTTCGAGATAGTTCCTGCCTATGAAATTGTCTATAATAATTTTCGCTCATACATAGCATAGGGGTTGAAACAAGTACTTGTGTATTTCTCATAGGTTGTAGTTTCTGACAAAAGTTTATTTTATTTCTGAGATATGGTGTACTTATTTTTGCCTATTACGGTTTCCAATGGCGAAAATGTCCTTATATTTTCAAAAACATATTTGCTCTCCTAGGTATAAGAGCGCCGCCGAATGATCATAAATTGCCATAGACATTCCTTCTCCCAATGATGCTCGAATGATGCTTTCTCCTCCGTCTCACTCCCTTTTTCGATGAGATCATTTGCTCCTTTTCTCCAAATAAGCAACTGCTCGCTCTCTCACCTTCAACCTCTTGCCACTCTTGAGCGGATTTCGGACATATTTTGGCAAAGTGCCAAATACCGTATCCCTAAGGTTAGTGTTAGGTGATCGATAATGCGGTAAATCATTATCCTCTGCCGGTGTGCCCCGTTGACCTTGCGCAGCTTCTCATTTCGTACACCGCAAGCGAGCTGACTCTCGTCTATTACGGAGTGTCGGCGGTTGGGGAGAGGTCGGGGATGATAATTGTGACGTCATTATATATTTCATCCAGGCGCGTTTTATTGAGCTCCCGGGAAGCGCTTTACTCCCCTTCTTCGTCTTCTTCGTTATGGGCTTTTTAAAGTCTTCCACCATCCTATCCCCAGACCGAAAGTGTGACTCGTTTCTGTGCTTCTTGACCCGGGAATCAGGAATGCAGCCTTTTCGAGGGATTGCGATTGTTGATCGATTTCCATTGCGCTTCTTGTGTTAACTCTCATTATTTGGTAGGCGCTTCCCCATTTGTCTCTGACTTCCCTCGACTCTCTGAGTTCTCCAAGCACTCTCGTCTTCTTTTCTGAGCTACTGCTTCCAGAAAAAGCAACGTCAGCTCTAGAAGCAGCGAATAGACAAGGAATGAAATCAGCTATGTTTCACTGAAGCTATAGAACTTTAATATATATGGCCAGTGAAACATATAAAGTCTCGCATACTAATTGCCAACCCCTAGAGATTGCATAGAACCGAGAGACGCCAGAGAGGTTAGAGAACCTGTAGGTAATAAATGATTACAACTGCCCGTTAGCGTGTGAGAACAAGCTGCCGTTCTGTTCTCTGATCTATCTGCGTCTTAGGGTTGGTAGTTTGACTTATGTTTCAAAACTCCTGCATATTTGAAGATATACCCACTATAAGCCAAGGATTTTTGCACCATTGTGGTGAAGTGGACATCTTCTTTGTGACCATAACGGCGCAAGCATCCATTTCACTACAACTGCGCAAACGTCCACATCGCTCTTGTCTTTTGCCCGATTGCTATTATTGTGGAAAACTTGATGTACCGAGTACACACACTCCATCTGGCTGACGACTGTGCACTCTCAAATTTGCGAGCCATTTCGTCGTTTCTCTGACAATTTGCCAAGATTTGGAATAGGTATCACGCTCAACCTATGGAGGCTGGCGTTCAACTCCGTTTACCACAATAATACTGCATGTCGGTGTGAGAACAAGCTGCCGTTTTGTTCTATGATATCTCTGTGTCTCTCGATTTGACATGCTCTCTAGTCACTCTCTGCCAGACTGTATGACTTCTCTGTGTCTCACAAATCAACGCACTCTCTCTCTCTCTATCATCTGATTTCTCTGTTTCTCTTCACCTCTCACCACCCTCCCCTTATGGGTCGCTGCTAACAATAAGGTTGGCAGTTTTAGTGCGCGATCAATTATGTTTCACTGATCCTTAAATCGTGAAAGTTACAGCTTTTCGTGAAACATAATCGATTTCGTACTCAAAGTGCCAACAATGGTTGGCCGTTTGACAACTTTGTGGGTTATGTATCACAGAGGGTATATCTTCAAATATATAGTAGTCTTGAAACATAACCCACAATGTAGTCAAGGTGCCAACCGTACTCGCTTCCCCTACTGCCGTGCGGTGTACGAGACAATACACTGTCTGCCCTTGTTATGTGCGATTGTCTCCGTTGTTACGTGTATGCTCTCATTGTTATTTCCGAGGATTCATCTTTGCCCTTTTACAAGTGCGCTTAAGAATTATTATGCATCCTAATCATTATGTTATGCCAAGTATGGCAGTTACGTTCTTTGACCGACTGTATCTCTCTCATTTTGCGCATCATTTCGTCGTTCCTCTGACCCACAGACGTGATTTGCATATGTTTCACCCGAGCTACTTATGTGAAGATGAGATGCTGAGAAACAGTTATGTTAGGATGGCGGATAAATACTAAAGACGTCGTTAAAATTTTCGAAATTTACAATTGGCAGCTTCACCTTTTCCTCTCCGTTTGCCATAGTCGTAAATTTTCTTGCGTCTTGCCCTTTGAATCGCCCGCTGCTGTGGTAGACGCCCAAGGAACACTTACGACGTTTAGTGAGGTCGGGTTTGAACTCGACCCGCTGGGCTATAAATTTAGGCTATTATATGTATTTGTGATGTAGCCAAGTTGATAATTCCAGTGTGGACACTCCATCTGATCGGTCACTGTGCCCTCTCTCATTCGTATGCTATTATTGTGGTAAACGGAGTTGAAAGTCAGCCTCAATATGTTTAGCGTGAAACCTAATCCAAATCATGGCTAGTAGTCAGAGAAACGACGAAATAGCACGCAAATTTGAGAGTGCACAGTCGTCAGACAGATGAAGTGTGTGTACTGGGAATATCGAGCTGGTTTTCCACAATAATACCTCGTCGTTTCTTTGCCCAAGTCCAGATTTCATATGTGTTTCAACAGCATCATAAAGAGGCTGACTTACAGATTGGTTTGTTACATCTGACTGACTGTGTATGAATAATGGGTATGTGTTTGGCTGTTGAAACATTGACGGGATGCCGTCACGGATGCGCGTTGTTTGCGGACAAGTGAAGTCAGATGGAATCCCAAAGTTCTTTCCATCTCTCTGTGCCCTCCATCGTGCGGGCATCTTCTTTATGCGCCATGTACGACCGCACGGTGGAAGGCACAGAGAGATGGAATGAACTTTGGGATTCCATCTGCCTTCACTACTGCGGACTACGTTGTCGCAATCAGTGACTTTAGCGCAATAGTCGTTCGCGCCTTAGTCTCTCTCGTGTGATATGCAGCGCTCCTCGGAGATTTGACGAATGACAATTGCACTAAAGTCGCTGGATCGGGCGGAGGGGATCGCTCATTCGGAGGGATCGCGATCATTAGCGCCGCCGTTCCCGATCCCATGATCGGGAAACGGAACTTTAACTCACTGATAACGACACCCTACTGCTTTGTTCGAGCTCCCACCTTGGACACTCATGACGAAGCGTCTCTGGGGAGGGCAACAAATTCCTTAACAATTTTTAGTGGTCAGGTTATGACGAATCGCTGCCCGCAGGGCCCTTCATGACGTTTTCCCGCCCTGTAGCGCTAATGCAATGACGAAATGCGCTCTCGCTACATTGAACGTGTTCCCGGGCAAAATACGGCCCCCAGGCGAGTTCATGTTTGTATCGGCTTCACATGTTTCATTACGTGAATTATGATGATTCAACCAAAGACGTATCTATCTCGACTACTATCAGTAGGCGTCTATTTCTCTCAAACTCGCAATTACGGGTGATAATTGTAAGCATTGTATGAGCTGGTTTCACAATTATGGCGCAAAAGTCCACAAGTTTCATTACATGGCTTATGATATTTACTCATGCAAATGCGTATGCTCTTGCCACAAATTAGGCGTAAATGTCCGTGTGAACTGGTTTTTGTGCCCTTTATTCCTTTGATTCCACGAGGTCGCACAACTTTCAATGTCAGCCACAATTTCTCCTGCCATTCGTTAACTTTAACGGTCTGCCATCATTAGTGAACGATTTTGGACTGACTTTTGTCTGCATTCTCATTCTATCGGTCGTCCATGATGAGCGAGAGAGAATGCATCACCGGTGCGCACGGACGAGAAACGGTTCATAAGTCTAGCCATCATCCTCTTTTCGGCACAATTTCTGATTCGACCTGACTGTTCGTTTATTGAAATTCTTCATTTTTTTATCCTCGATTGCCGTCTTTCACCGTCTTTGAAGTGCCGCACGCATTCCCGTTTGTTGTTCGTATATCTGCTCTCCTTATCCCAATCACCTGATATGTCCTTATCCTTTCCATCATCCTGATCGTATATCATTCCTCGACCGATATTGTGAAACCACGAGATATATCGAAATATGTTTCGAATATGTTTCACGGTACAATCATAATCAAATTTTTGAACAGATTTCGATCTGTGCTTCAAAGCCTTGCTCTCAGAATACTAATGAAAAATTTCATATATCTCAAAAAATGTACTTTCCGCGCCTTTTCGTCTAATCCGATATTATTTCTTTTCATCACATCTATTCCTGTTCTTTAAACATTTGGACCAGAAACATTGCGGAACCATAGATGAAGGATGAGCTCGTGAATACGTTTCACGCAGCGATAACATGTTCTCGGCAAAGCTAAAGTTAATGCTGATCGGTTCTTGCATTGGAACTTAAGAATATATAAATTGAAGGCAATTGTTTACGATGGAGGGTTTTTACTTGAAAGACGCAAGCTCCGCCGGGCCATTGGCTCAAAAAACGGTGAATTGGACAGATGCGCCATGGCATCATTTTGGCGCAAACGTCCATGTATGCTGTATTCTTTCTTCTCCCGCCGTGCAGCGTGCTTTTTTGTCTTTTCGACGCTTTCACGTGTCACAGCCAGAAATATGAAGGAAGGTGAAGGTGAAGTTCTACTCCTATCAAGCGTAACCGCTGAGGAGGATAATCTGCTAAGCCAGTTCCTTGGATTTTCAAAATTCTGGATCCAAAGTGATTCGCTTGTGTTTCACGGTCCTTATACCTCTCTTCTTCTACAATCCTTAGCAATCATTGACTATCTGTTGCTGTTTGTCCGATCTCATGTCTTAACAATCCTCGACCCACTATGTCGCATTTATCCCATCTCGTTATGATCCGACACTTGATGCTCTCACGATTTCCATCCCTATCTTAATCGTTCAATGTCATTATCACCTGATGCGTTGGATCGATATCATTCTGGATCTTCAGAACTCTGATAAGCATAAGATTCGAATATGTTTCAAGGTGTGCTTAAATACTCTTGTCAAATTGCATTGTTGCTTCTATCAGCAATGGGTATGTAATGTAGAAAAAAATAGTTCAATCACCTTCAAATGGATCTGGTACTGACTTTGTTTAACGCGAGATCAGGCCCTAAGCGAATTTTTCGTCGGTCAAAATGTGTATTTACTCTATTCTTTTTCTTTCTTTTTGGTACACCAACGCCTGCCTGTCCATGCTCTGATATCTCCAAATTCGCATTGACTCTGGTGAAAGACAAGAGCTGAATGCACATTTGCGCCATTGTGGTGAGGTGTACATATGGGTCAACGTTGTGATGTGGTGTCCATTTCACCTATATGGCGCAAAGTCCAGAGGCTCTGGTCTATACCGTTGCTCTGCATTCGCCAGCGCCTTGCTGTCTGTCTATTCTGTGGTGCCGCCCTCTGCGCATTCACGCACAAACATCATTCCAGAGCGATTATCTCAAGTATTTTAAGAAACCACAACATAGAGAGCAACGACCGCGAAATGATTGGATTACCGTCATTTTCTAGACTAATTTCAAATATTTCGTTATAATGGCACTAGTAATATCCAGCATCAATCGCCTTTGAGAGTAGCTTCATCCTATTTACCGACTCGTTTCAAGCTGTGTTGTCCTGTTTCCTTCTAGAGAACTTTTCCGCTCCTTATTGCACCCATTTGCTATCATTATCACCTAACCTGTTTGAACATTTTCCTGTTCGAATATGTTTCACGCACAGCATATATGATCGTGGCAACACCGATTGCTGATATTTGTGCTGTGAAAGTTGCTTAAAGATAACACATTAGTCCTCTATGTAACTCTTTCAGAAAGAGAGATTACCTCCGTTCACCTACTCGTTTCAAGTGTTGTTCTATTGACTCTCGAGTACACACTCTCGAGGGCGGGGTTCTTCTTGTCCTCTCGTCGTCTGAATCTCCCATAGTCTCTAACCACCGAGGGACAGGTACTAGGGGCTGTAAATCGGTAAAGTCGCTGTCATTATTCTTCGCAGAGCTGTTGTTTCACCAACTGATAGACAACGGCATAGCGCATAAGAACAACAACAGATTCACCGATTCAAAACCCAGGAATCAGGAGATCAGTCATTATGCGTGAATGACGATTCCCTACAAGAGAGTAAAGATGATGAGTTCCCAAATGTTGAGTAGATGAGTAGCTCATTCCACTCATTCCGACCTTGACCATTCCCTCGACAGAGTTGCTTATCCAACGAACACGAAAGCATTTTTCCGTTCTCTGTTTGCAACGTCTGGGAACACCAGAAGGGCATCCCCCATGAATCACCACTATGGTTGGCAGTTTGAGTACGAAAGTGCATTCGTTATCTCTGCTTCTCCGCAGAGCGGCTGTCTCCCGCATAAGAGGCACAGCCATTAGAGATAACGAATGCACTTTCGCACTCAAACTGCCCACTATAATCGGCACCCGGCCCTGGGGGGGGGTGGCGGGGGGGGGGTT
>JACMIF010000967.1:15757-28758 GCA_014805445.1 Diplogasteroides magnus
GTATTGGTTATTCCTGTTTTCCCCCGCTCGGGGTGTTTCCCCATAACTCGGACATCCATTTTTCTTAAACTATTGAATTTTGGCCATAAAATGGCAAAATAAATAACCCCCCCCCCCCCTGATCTCCGCATTCAGGGCACCTTAAACTCATTCTTCCCTGGCGCTAAAATAGGTGATTTTTGGATCAGAATCCAAACTCGTTTGAAACGTATGATATCTCAAAGTGCTTGAGCGTCGTGTTTTGTGTTTTCTGAGCAGATGTAGCACATAGTATTCAACTTGACCACCTATTTACTTTTTTTCTTGGCATCTCATCATATTCTTCTGACGATGACGACGTTGATTCATATGTACAAATCTTATCACCTATCTCAACTATGTATTGAGAATGACCCGAGTCGCGAACTACTCGTACCATGGGTGAAACATATTTGAAACGCGTCTGCCACGGTGTCTACATTGTCCCATTAGATGATGTGTCCCTCACGAGCGTCTCCCTGCCTGTTTCTCATTGGGTAAGATTACAGCTCCGTGGACATTGGCGCCGTAATTGTGCAGTGGGCAGGTGCGCCTTCAATTAACGCTCAAAAGTCCATTTCATCATTATGGCGCAATCGTCCCTGTCGTTGTTGTTTTCACCTTTCTCATGATATCTTTTCCATCGGAGACGGTGGTTTCCTCCTTTTTTTCAATCAAACCCCTCCTGGTCAAGAATATCCGGTTTCTCCGCTTTTTCTACAGGAGTTGAAACAACAATGACAACACGAATACTGCATATATTTGCACAGGAGTAGTATTTGTAACTTTCTTCAAAACAGTGCGCGAGAGGGAGAGTCATCTCAGAAGTGAAAAGGAAACCCGGCGCAGTTGTGCTTCGCCCATTCACTCATTGCTCCGGGAGCGCGCGCCGGTGTGTTCCTCCTATTCAGCAGCCGGCTAGCCCGAGGAGAGGAGACCGGATCCTGTTCCGTCTGTTGCGTCTGCGCTCTCGCCGGACTACCGTACTCTCTGCTCGACTGTCTGCGTCTCTGTGCTCTCTTGTCTTAGCACAATCTCTCGGCCTCCCCCGCCGGGAATGCGCACGCACGCACGCATTCATGCAGGAAGTGAACACACGACTGGACGGCGTATAGTTTGACTTTTTTGACTTACCGTAATTTCAATCGATAATTACTTGTCATAACTTGATCGATGACTGATTACTGTAACTTTCCGTCCAGGGGTCAATGACGGCTTTCTCGTCGCGCTTAGCACTTGTTTACAGGTACTGGAATGCGCAGATCGGCGAGAGTTAGAGACGCAGAGGAAGGCGAGAGAGCGAGCAAAACTGAGAGAGCGCACAGTGATGAGAGTGGCGAAGGTGGAATTTCAGTATCTTCCACCTATCTATGGCATAGGGACAGCGGGGTAGGGTTTGCAGTTTCCACACTAGAACAAATATGTTTCACTGACCCTATAATACTCATTAACTGTCCGTCACATTTCTTCTATGCAGTGTGTCCTCCCAAGAAAATTGACAGAGTGTTGATTCCTTGATCGAGACGTTCCTTATGTGGCCATACTCCTCTTGGTTCGCTAGCCCCTTCAAGAGGAGGATTCCATTCCGAGACAAAGGGGGCGGCTACCGACTCTATACATTAAAGTTATATGTCTTCCGTGAAACATATCTGATCTTGAGCATACAAACTGCATACCCTTCTAGAGTACCAGGGTGGAATTTCAGTATCTTCCACCTAGAATAGGGAACGCATTTTGGAAGTTCTAACTTCCATAATCTCCAGTGAGCGATTGTCTATCGAAGTCAGAGATGACCTCTCCGAAGAGATGAGAAGGTGAAATTTCAGTATCTTCTCCGCCTATACCATAGAGAGCTGGGCAGTTTTTGTCTCGTCGCCTGCACTCTCTCATTCTTTTGTTCTCTCTTGATTAGTTAAACGGTTTTGCCCTTTTGGCGAACTCTTTTTGTGCTTATTTCTCGCAGAACGGGGTTGCTTTCCCCCTTTCACTGTTAGCTTCTGCCTTTTCGACAAAATGAAGATCGCGAGTCGTTTTTTGTCCTTTTCTTGCCTTTTTTATCTGATATTCTCGTAGAAACTGGCTGAAGAATCGGTTATGAAAAGGCCATTCCACCACACGATAATCAGCCAGCTATTATCGCTTTTCGCGCTATTTTTATCATATTTAAGCTCCTTATTTTCTTTCGTTTAACATCATTTGAACGCATTTTCGGCATTACATCTTGCCTATGAAACGTAACTCAAAGTCATCCATCGACTATCAATGCACTGCTCTAGCTTTTCGCGCTAATTTCCTTTGTTGAGCTCCTTCTTTTCGTTGCTGTGAGCTTTCGAAAGTAGTCAGAGGCGGAACTTTCGACTGTTACTTGATACTTATTTGGCTCTTTCTCTTTCTCCACACCTGGCACGGTCACGGTAACTAAGTAGTTTCATACTGCTTGTCAAGATCAATCAAAATGCCTTTCTCTTTACTACTTAGCGCGGTTTGTGTTATAACGGTGCTTTGCGATATATTGACGAAATAGACTCTTGAACAGCACCTTGATATCGCATTTGTCTATTTCATCGTTGTGGCGCAAATCCGATTTCCTCTCCACTGATAGCGCCTGCGCATTTTCGACAGCCGAAAAACCTGCAAGGCGGAAATATAGAAAATTGGACCGTTGAGGCGCAATTGTTCCCGGCGATTTTGGCTGAAATGGTCATACACGTTCGCCCAAAAATGAATATCAGCATTTTCGGATGTGCAACATCTACAACATATTACGTTGTCGAGAGATTTGGAATCAGTGATGCCGGGTCATCGGTGTTTATCATTAATTTAATTATCCCACTTAATATAGCACAACTGCAATTTACTATCACTAATTCTTTACCTGATCCTGATTGCGCACAAATAGCGCCATTTTGCTCCCGCTGGTCTCTCCTCCAATCCTCATCCAGTGTAGTCGCTATCCTTTCATCCTTCTCCCTCCAGAACTATCTTCTAACTCAACAAGAGAAAGAACAGCTAAGGAGGGAGTGTCAACGCCAAATTGACTCGGTTTCTTTGCTGATCCAGAAATTCAGGACGGAGGGGACCACCGGGTGCATTTCTTGCACTTTTTACCCCTGCGCATGATGGCGTTTGATCGTTCTTTGTAGTTGATATTTGAGCTGAGATCGGAGTCTTTATCAGTGATATTTTCATCGCGCCTGCTTAAAGCATTTTAGTGAAGCATAGAACAATTTTAAACAGTGGAATTGATTAACTCACCAACGAACTGATCGTTTCGTTCGGATTAGTTCTTTCCGTCCGAAAAATGATTGACCACTGCTGTCATTTCTATCACAACTTCTTATTGGGGTGCATAGAACAGCAGAAGTAATTGAATCGGCTCACCCAAAAAGATCTGAACATTTTTTCGTGTTGATTTTGTGTCTTCTTTAAGACATGATTAGTGAGAGCATTCTTACCACTCCTAATTACACAGCCATAAAACCAAATTTTTCAAATCGGGCCATGAGGATGTCAATCCCTACTTTTCACTAACTTTAATATTTGTCTGAGCGATCCACTATGCATACGCGGGATTTCTACTCTCCACCAGCGATTGCTGATGTCGACTGTTTCAATTATTTGAATATGGCACGGGGCTACAACGGAATTGCATCTCACCGCCTATCACGCTTATGCATTGTCGCTGAAACATAACTGAAATTTGGTCTGTCTAAAATCACTCCAACCACATGATTCGCGCATATGTTTGCTGTCTTACCCTTAGACATATTCATTTTGTTTAGAGTGTCTCTTTTGGGACGTTACTGACGGCCTTCGATTACTAACCGTCTAACTTCATTCCAATCGGAATGCTAGGATTCCGCTAGGAAAGGATTTTGACGGCTAGTAATCGAAGGCTGCCCATTTCCCTGTAATGGCGTAGGGCTATGGCGCAGTAGAAGTTTGAAAAAAGTGCATTGTGATTCGTCTAATGAACTCGGAGCAGTTGCCTATCGTTTGACTCAACTGCTCACCGAAAATTAGACGAATGCACTTTATTTACTACCGTTCTGAATTCCCAGTAGCGTGAATATCATTGCATATTTCCGACCAACGGCTCTTTCATATTGGCGCTGAAGCATAACTAGAATTTCTTACGATGTCGAAAAATTGCTCCAGCCACTTCCTTTTGTTGCTGGAGCAACTTCTTTCGATCATAGTTATCACTATGGTAGCGCGAATGGATTAAAACTGATGGTATTATGAACGCGTGAAAGACGACCGCGCCCTGGACATTAGCGCCGTAATGATGAAATAGAGCTTGGCTTAGTGTGAGCGATGGAGATTCGTTCCGCTGTCGCTATTACGGCGTAAGAGGCAATGGCATAGTTTTAGTTTATGCCATAATAGCCACGCGCCCTCAGAACTCAAGTTTTATTGGTCCAGAATTGTTGGCTACTGATTGTTTCAGTTAGGAAAATCGCGATGTCAGTATTGTCTTTGCCAAATCATCAACGCTTACATATTGCCACTGAAACACACATTGAATTCACTTGGCAAATCTTACCACTATTGATAGAAACTATTCCAATCACACGAGCTTGACAAATGCTATTGCGCCGTGAAAACGACGAAAACGATGGTGCATCCGTCCATTTCACTTTTGTGGTGCAAATTCTCTCTGTTCCGTTCCATTCATAGATGCACTTATGGATAGAAGACAACTGCGCCCTGGATATTTGTGCGGTAATAGTGAAATGAACACCTGCGCCATCAGTGCGCGACTCAAGCGTCCATTTCACCATTGTGGATCAAATATCTTGCTTTCATTCATGGATCACCTTCCCCCCCCCCTCCGGCATATCTGATCGCTCTCTGGAGTCGCCCACGTGTGTATTCTTGTGAGCGTGCGCAACTGTTGCATCGCGTGTTGCGCGTATCGCGCTGTCGGATCTGTCTGGCTATTCGTCTAATCTCAATGACATTTCATCTCACGGTCGCCGGCGCAGGGTTAGAATATTATTATATACCAAATTGTTGACGTACTGCAGCCAAATCAATTCTTCACCGCTTGCTACAAACTATATAATCTACCTGTTGCATATTCGGTATCATGCGCGAAACAAACTCGTGTACGTAGACAGCAGGGGTTCAAAAACGGTAAATTCGTCATCATTCTTCTCCGGAGCGCGGTTGTCTCAATTCACGATAGGCGACCTCACGGCGGAGAAGAATGACTGCAAATTTACCGTTTTTGAACCTCTGGTAGACAGCCCAACTGCCAACCCTGGCATCTGCCCCAAAAGTTCCAGACATCTTTTTCTGCAAGGTCTCTTTCTTTCCCCTGCAGGTTCCATTGTTGCGCATTCCTAAATTGCACCATAAAGTCTGTCGGGCGGGGCGCGAACGCCTTGCACGAACGCGTTGCGCTTTTGAAGGGTAGCAGCGGTCAGTATGCGACCAAGGACAGCAGTATGGTCCGGGTCATATGGGCATTCCCCCATTCCTTAGGCTAGATAACCTAGTAGTAATGATACGCTTTTATAAATATATGCATACCAGAGTCTAAAGCGTCCCGAAAACGCGTTCCGTTCATACAAGTAATCCGAGGCATTCGTTAGTTTACGACCAAGGTCAGTATGGTCCGGACTATTGGGACCGCATTATGGAATTTCTATTTTCCCAATCTCTCCCTAGCGGTCGTCTGTCTAAACGAGAGACGACCACCCTGACCACATTGGGGAGCCGTATGGTCCGGACCATAAGTATCAGACCCTGGCAACTCTGAGGCTAAGGACCTTACTACCATTCATGTTGAGTTTATGGTGAAAATTTGAATTTTTTCTGTTATTTCTTACAATATGTCTGCTTTTTCTCCCAAATCAGTTTATTTTGCGAGGCAGTCCAAAGATTTAGGAGTAGATATTTACTTCGTAACTCTCTCGAAAGCTAGGGGAAAAGGCCCTTTTCTATTGTTGTTCTTATTGTTGGGCGTGGGCGGTACTTGCTCGATCAAGGGCAAGCGGTCAGTTGCCCGTGTACATGTTCCCAGGCTGAGTCACCATTGCTTTTCTCCAGGGTAGATTTGCATTTATTACAATAATTCATTACTATTGAATTGACAACGTCTTTCTCAAGAACCAGCAAAGTGCTATTAAGATTAGAACTTATAACTAAACTCTGAAACTCATATGCCATCGTGGTCCATTTGTATATGGCATCGTCCTTCCAGTCTTTTTTCTATCCAGTTATCATCTTTGAATGAGAAAAGTTAACTATGGGAGCGCCATGAGCTTTGCGCCATTGTGGTGATATGATGGCTCATCTCCCCATTTCACCATAATGGCGCAAGTGCCCCTGGAGTTCTTGTCCTTCACCCAGTCCAACTACCAAGTGTGAGTCAGCAAGAGAATGTCTAGCGAATACTTGGGATTCCCCTCTCACTGTTGCTATTCACAGAGCATAATGACCACAAGAATGTGCAGGTTCAGTCATTCTGACTTTTGGACTGACCTCTTTGTCTGTGCTCCCTTTCGACCTCTCAGTCTATAATGAGCGAGAGAGAATGACTCACCGGTGCCCTCGGACGAAAAACGGTGCATAAGTCGTTACATTACTCTGCACTAGGGAACGCATTATGGAATTTCTAACCTCCCAAATCCCTGAGGATCGGTTGTCTCTGACCTCGATAGACGACAGATCGGTAGAGATCGGGGATGTTAGAAAGACCCTACTCTCTAAATTGTTGCGCATTCTCAAGGGCTCTCAGAGTTGAGTGAAATCAGTAAAAATAGTTGTTTTGCAACCGAACTGAACTGCTATATGTAGTATGATCTATGTTTCTGTTGACCGACGTCTGTTTCAATCGTTTCGTGCTTTTTCGTTATTTCTGCTGCCTAGGCTGCAGATTCGGGATGTGTTTCAACTTCGAGATATATAGGCGGAAACCATTCGTTTAGGGATTTTTTCCTCTAATAGAGTTGTTAATAGATTTATAGTAGTGTAATGCGTTTACCACCGATATGGAGGGCGAAACGGTCAAAATTCTTCCAAAACATCCCCTACTGTTTCGGCTTAAAAACATTTTGCAAGCTAGAATCTTTCCATCCCTTATATAGCTTTCCTAATTATGGCTCACGTGCGTTAATCTATGGAGTCCTCTTGTTCAGCCAGTGTTCCCTTTTATTCGCACAGAATAGTAGAGCGTAATGACCAACAAAAGAGGCAGGTACAGTCACTTCGCATTGTTGCATGAATGAGTGTCTCAAGTGCTCTCAGAGTAGAGAACGACTGTTGGACCGACTTTTGTCTGTGCTGTCCCTCGACCGGTCGTATATGATGAGCGAGAGAATGACTCACGAAAAACGGCCCATAAGTTGCTGCCTATCTCGCAGCGGCCATTTTTGCAGCATTTACTCTGGTATCTCTGCACTCTCTCGCGTTTCAGCACTATTTTACACACTATTCCCCATTTTATCTGACTTATTTTCACACTCTTACTCTAATTTACTACGTTGTCGCTTTCCCGCATTTACCTAAACCCCAAATTACTGCGCTTGATTTTTCTGTTGTATTTTAAAATATAGTTTTGCTACTTGAACGTTGGCATTATTCAATGATCCTCCTAACTTTTCGTCTCTTTGCGCAATCCTTTTAATGGCTTTTTCCTACACATTTGTCTGTTCCAATCGCTTCCGGATTCTCAGATGGTCTACTCCCCTCTGGTTTCTCTGTGCTCTCTCCAATTCCAACGCTCTATTTCCCTCCCCCTGCGTTCCAATGAGCTCTCTGACCTCAGTCTGCGTCTCTGCGCTCTCGCCGTCTGGCGCACTCTCTCGTTCCCTCCGGCCCTCTGCCTTCTCTCGCTACACTTTGGTCTATGAGGGTGAAGCTGCCGCACCGGTTCTTTTCCCTCTCGCTCTGTGCGCTCTCTGGTGATCGCGTGGTCTCTCGTTCCCTCTGACCGCCCGGTGCTCTCTCCTGTCTCTGTTGTCTCTAGACGGCTCCTTATCCGGTCGGATCAATGGCTTCGACCCCCTGAGGGGCGATTGAGTGTGAGTGTGTGGGTAGGCAGATTGGATTGGCTACTATTACCTTTTTGGATTTTAAGTTGTCCTTGATTTTTTCGTGCCCTTGTCCAGGGAGTTTCGAAGTTCATATCTGACAAGTGTACCTATTGTTTATTTAGAGGACGGTGGTAGATTCACACAATACTGCCGCGCTTCGCATTTCCTTCCTTTATCAACAACGTGAAACATACCGACTAGGGGTTCTGAAACGGTAATTAAATAAATGCATTGCTCATTCCTCTGATCCGCTCGGTCTATCCCTCGTACAGAGAACTGCTCCGCGGAGATAAGACAGATGAAAATACACTTTATGACTGTTTAGAACCCCTAATGCCGACACCCCCAGGGCGATTGAGTGTGTGCGTGAGTGTGTGGGTAGGCATATTTGATTGGCTACTATTACAGAGAGAGAGAGGGGGGAGAAGATCAGGAAATAAGCGCCCCAATGGTTTACTTGTCTTCCTTAGTTTTTGGCCGTTTGAGTGACATCGTGCGATTTTTTCAATGACGAAGTCCCGATGTTTCATTGATATTGCTAAGGAAGGCTATTCTGACCCCAGTGCCCTTTTGACCGGGTCAGATCAGATATGAAAAGGCTAAACTCCTCATTTTCAAGATCGCGCTGACTTATCTCTGTCCTTCCTGTCTTATTCGTTCAGATGAATTACCAGTAAATGGCATGGTCATTTGCTCAATAGTGGTGGAGAAATGGTCTTTTGAGCCGTGATAGTGACGACAACCATGGCGCCTCTGTCCTCTGGAGACCTCGAAACGCATATTTCTAACCTCCCTATTCTAGTCCGAGCGGTCGTCTTTCAACCTCATAGACGACCGCTAGGGAGGTTAGAAATATGCGTTTCGAGGTCTCTACTGATCTCTTCATCACTGAGGCGCAAATGTCCTTGGCGTAGTCTAGACACTCTAAAACAACACCCCCGGTTCGATCCAATCTCATTCAAGCCGTTGACTTGCTTGTTTCTCTTCCTTTACTACCGTTGATGGGAATGCCATCTCAATTTGCATTTGATTGAACATTCCGGGTTTTAACATGTCCTTGATTTTTTCGTTCCGTTGTCCATAACGATTGCGGATTCAAGGTTCTGTAACGTTCATTTACAATTTCTGATACTGATCAAGCCGATACTGCCGCTTTTCGCTTGCTTTCTCTTTATCAACCATGTGAAACATAGATGTTCATGCAACAATGAGAAAGTAATCATCGTCGTCTCTGATGTTACAATGGCATTTGCTCTGTGAAACATATGTATATTTACAATCAGCTGCGTCTTGAATCTACTCAAGATCGTTTTTTGTCTAATTCGTTTCGAGCGATTGTCTATCAGCTGTGAGAGACAATCGCCCCAAAAGGAATTAGAGAAGACGAGTACACTTCGTGCGTAGATCCCTAACTGTGTCTATAAGTCTTTGCGTCTTTCTATCCCTGGTCTTTCAATGATTCTCTTTGGGCGACTCAGTCATTTTTGTCTACAATTGCTGCTCAATATGAAGCGCGACTAAATATTTGGGTGTCCATCAGACAATCATCCGTTCTTTCTAAAACCCACGGCAATTTTTCTTACATCCCCTTACTCCGCGGGCTTTTCCCATCAGTCAGATGCCGAATGGCAACCCTCCCTCTGACTCATCCACTTAATCTGATCTCCGAACAGATGTCTGGTCTGTGATTCCAGGGGAAAGCCCTGAAACTTTCTCTGTACTACAGAGTCTGTAGTAAAATGTAGGGGTTCAAAAACGGTAAATTTGTCGTCATTCTTCTCCGCTGCGCGGTTGTATCATTCCCTCATAGACAACCGCGCGGCGGAGAAGAATGATGACAAATATACTGTTTTTGAACCCCTGATACAATGGTTGCTTGTGACTAGGGTATATTCCGATATCCGAGGAATTTAGCATCTTTTGTCTCACAAGTAATTCTATTCAGCTCTTGAACTGTTATAATTATTTCAACAAATTAGTTTAAAATCCAACTAGCCCAACGAGACCATCGTCAGTGTTTCATTGTTGCCTATTTGATACAGCGTGGAAACACATTCACGTTGATAGATATTATTATTTTTGCCACACACAATATTATAAAACAAATACTAATATATTCCAACGCCCGGTTGTGACTATTTGAAATTTCTCGATACTTGATTCCTCAATTTACTTAAATCGTCGCTTTCTTGTTTTGTTTTCTTGCGCATCCGAAGATTACGGTCCTCTTGAGATCGGCAACGGTTCGAAATGCCGTTCTTATTTGCGCTTCACGCACTTCACTCCTTTGTTAACGTCATCGTCATTCCTCAATGGTATTTATTCGTTCCGCCCGTTATATTTATGCGTTCTGCCTATTTGCGCATGACGATTCTGTGCTTTTTTCACATAAGATGCTCTTCATTTCCAAAAAGTTGATATCTACCTACCGAATACGTCGTGTTCAAAATTCGCGATCAGTGTTTCACACCATCAAAAAACGTGTATAGCGCACTACCACATTAACGGTTCAGGTATCATAAATAGCTCGCCTCTCACAATCAGTTTTACTGAAATGGCGCAAATTTCCATCATTTTCGGTTTGGGCGAGAGAGCACGTAGTAGTGAGAGAGTGCCATACAGTCAGAGAACGGCCACAAACACCTATGTAATTCATGCTCTCCATCTTTCTTCGAACATGTTTGCTCTCTGTTGTCGTCCTTTGCGAGCCGTTTGAATATATCGTTCCGCGTGTTTCGATACTTTACGGACTTCCCCAATATTTCGGTTCGTTAAATAGTAATTTTGCAGACTTCATCGGTTAGAGAGCGGTCGGCAGCGGTTGCATGCACGCGTACTGTGTGCTGCTCTCCGCCGCCTGCCTCGCGGTCGTCCGAGGTTATTGATTGAGTGAATTACTATAGTTATTGATTTTTCTTGATTGATTACGGTAGCGTTCGTTGCAGGAGTCGGACGTATCGAGGAGTACCAGCGGTACGATGGCTGGTTCAACAATCTTGCCAACCCCGATTGGGGTACAGTAGGTGAGTAATATGAAGATGTGGTTTTTGTCGCTAAATAAATTATTTGCCTGTTTAACGATAAATGAAAAATCGCTATTTTCAGGAAGTCGACTACACCGTGATTCCCCGTCCAATTACTTTGATGGCGTGTACAGACTGGATGATTCGCTTCCCTCGGCCCGAGCCATATCGGACCTCGTCTTCAAAGGTGAAAATCACTAAATATTGCAACTTCCTCCGAATTGACAACTCATTTCAGCTACTATAAGCACTGTTTCTTCCATATGGAAAAAAACACTAGAGTAGCCTAAACAAGCGCTTACGCAAGCGCTTGGCTACCGCTCACCACTGCTTATCCAAGCAGAATTGCTTGCTTATTCAACCCTAATAAACACTTTGACTTTCAGGACCGTCCGGCATTCCGAACAAGCGAAACATGACCACGATCTTGGTTTTCTTCAGTAAGTCTATTTTTCGTTGTATTGACTTCAGTTACACTTGTTGTTGAAGTTCCTATGAAAATAGTCTTACCCATACCGTGAAACATACAATAAGCTCCATTGTGAGGTTATAGATGTAGTTGGGCTGGTAGCGCCCTACTCCGTTCACTCACATTATAAAACCTGTAATATCAGAATTCTAACGTCAATTCTTGGAAGTGCACCCTTTTTTGTTACGAACTGCACTTCTCTGTAGTTTCTATCAACCGTCTCCAGTCAATCATAAAACGCGCTCCACTTCCCCATTCCATTGCCTTTGAATTGAGCTGTTTTATGTTGTACTGGTACGCGTTGTGGTGTTCGGTTCATTGAGAAGAACGTTCTAGAAAATTGCGAAGGGGGTTCTTGCACTGCGCTATGCCTAGTAAACTTGATAAAATGAGTGTCATGAAAAATATAAAAGAATAATTTTTTAAACCAAGCAAAAGGAAGGAAGGGATATGTTTCTGTAGATGTATATGGTTCATGGGATTTTCGTTTTATACTTCGGCCTCTTTCAGCACTCTTTTGGAATTTTTGGCTTGGCCCATGGCCATGATAAGTAATATTCGCCACAGCTACACGGCTTAGAATTGGCTCGTTGAAGTGTTAAAGTATCAATAATGTGGCTGAAATGTCCATGCTTTTCACATAGTTGAGGTTCGAGGAGAAATTGCCTGAATTTTACTGTATAAGCCGTGCAAACGTTGTGAAAATAATCAAGGCTGAGTTTTCTTAATTCCATGTTGCAGCCCACGGGAATTTTAGCCATGAGAATAACAAGAGCGCCATGGGCATTTGCGGTATAATTGTGAAATGAGCAAATTTATTACATCTGCTTAGTTCTCCTTTTCACCATTATGGTGCAAGTGTCCATGACGCTTTAGTCTTTCACCTGAAAGCACACCTGACGGCCCGACACTTTAGATAATCCCCATGTTACTATGCAACCACGAGTTGCAAAGAATCACCTGACCCAACCTGTTGACCATTTAAGTATTCTGCAACTCGGAAATGCAAAAATTACTGTTCTTTCGCATGCTAAACCACAGGCAAACTGTTGCAATAGCAAAATAGTTTGTGGGAAAATAGAAGGGACACCGTGGAAAAATGTGATACGCAGAGTGAATGAGATACTTCCCACGCGCCTTAAGCAGCTCAAACAGTTTTGTTTGCGCGAACTGAAATGTCATTTCGACTGCTTGACTTTCGAAAGTTCCGAACGAGCTGGCACGAAACGTTTGCTCTCATAAGCTACTCTTTCTTTGCATAAGTATCCAAACACATATGACTGTAATACGGTAGGACGATATTACGGTAATAAATTGGTCCGAACAATTCGAAACGAGGACACGCCCCTTTTCCTGAATTCTAAAACCTGGAATTTTTCTACTTTCCTATGGAGAAAATTCTTGCTTGCCTTGAGTAATCTATTTTATTGTGGTAAACCGTGCACG
>JACMIF010000968.1:7332-28723 GCA_014805445.1 Diplogasteroides magnus
GAGAGGGCGCAGATAAAAAAGAGTAGTGTCAGGCGCGCGGTCGCCTTTTTTTCTCTGCGCCCTCTCGCTTCCGCGCGCTATTTATTTTCGACAATATAGCCCTGATCCATTCTGTGCAATTTTTTGTTACAATGCTCTTATATTAAGAAAGGATGGCGTAGTATAGGAGATAAGAAAGAAAAAAAATAAATATAAATTTATATTACCCATGTATCGAGAACTTCGTAAATTATCATAGGCACAGTGCTCGCCATGAAGCCCAAGAATAACATTTGAGCGGATATGCTTCCAGTGAATCTGAGATGCGTGATTGAGAAGTCCGGCTTTTATATACCAGGATTTTAACATCAGTAGCAGGGAGCATTTGTCATTCGTCTTTTCTCCCTTTCACTCGTGCTCACGTCGACCGCTAAATAGACGATCGACAAATGCACCTTACCGCCATCTTAGATATATTATTATGTACCTAGGTGCGATGAGAGTTTGTGATGTGTAGTACCCACAGGTGCCAGCAGCAAAAGTCAAGCCTAAAATTGTCATATTTGCATATAGGTATTTTACGACATGAAGAAGATGTTGATATATTAATATATTAAATTCCCTGCATTACATTACTCAAAGTATTAAAAGATCGTTCCCAGAAAAAAAACCTGAAGCAGAAGAAAAAAGTTAAACCGTAAAGTGCCAGCGCAACAATAACCCATGTTTCATTAGTGAACGGAAGCATCATTAGAGCAACAGCAGAACCGAACGAGGCTGAACGACATTTATTTTTTCAAATGGTTCATAAAATGGCTCATTCCATTGTAAAGAAATGTTCTCACAATGCAGAAAAAAATGACAATTTTGGTATTTATTTAAAGGTGATCTTTTGCAAGCTCTCTTTAAAATATCGTTGAGATTTGTAAAAATGATAAAATTGTCATTCTTGGCCTACCAAAATAGCTGTTGGCGTTGTACAACTCACAAATCGTCTGGCAAATTTTAGTCGACTGCGTGGCATTCACGATTTTCCTCCTGATTATCACATATGAGATCACGCCGTAGAGCAGTTTTGAGATCAATTGAACTGTGAAAGGAATTAGTGTGTAGCCGCCGCTCTGCAATGCAAAAAAATATTATGGCCCAAAAAACGTTCCAGAATCCTTCGAGGAGCCAGTGTGTCTATTTACAAACCCTAATTTCTATCATCTATCATTGTCGGCGTCTCTTAGATGTTTTCACGCATTTATTTATTTACGTGGAAATATTAGAAATGGTTAACCTCTACGGAATACGGATACAGACGCGGATGCAGCACAAACATGCCTTGCTAATTGAGATCTTCAACTCCGAGTCGAAATAGAGTGGAAGGAAGTTGCTGGTAATTGCCGTCGTGAAGCATACTGTCACCATACACAAAATGTGAGAATACACCACTGCTGAAGTGACCATGGCCTTCCATGGAGTGGGATTTCTCTTAAAGCACATTCAGATAATTGTGCATTTGCTTTACAATTAAAATGGATAGGTGCGTCATAATCTCACGGCTCAAAAATCCGCTTAACCAATAAACTGGAAGCAAAAGTCCATGGCGTTATTGAAATTACGGAACGCATTGTTGAATTTCTAACCTCTCAAATCTCGTCGGAGCGGTCGTTTTACGATAGACGACTGCTCGGAATAGATTGGAAAGGTTATAGATTCCATGACGCGTTCCCTACTCGAGACGTTATTTCATAGCACATCAGTTCATATATAATACTGTTATGTTACCTTTGTATTTTTAGCCGGCTGGTGAATTTCTTCACTCAAGTAGCTTTCCTCGATTTTGCTTATGAACTTGTTTCCGTTCGGAGAATCGGTCACGAATATCAGAAATGCGACGCCGAAAATAAGGCCGAGAATACCTGATAATAATTGTTCTTATACAAACTATGATCAGCACTAGGAATCTCACTTTGGTACGAAAATGCAACACGGTTTTTCTATGCCGAAGAAATAGTAAGAGCAACTAGTGTGCGATAAACAAATTTGAAAAGGCCATCAAACTATCTCATTCACTTTGTTAGAGAAGACTTGTTTCGCTGATGATCGATAAAATTAGAAAAGCAATGACTTGCTGAAAGGATGATAATCGTTCATTGACTCAAATCATTCTCGTAACTTGAATAACTCATTTATCGCACATTACGAACAATAAAAAATATGGTATTAGGTTGCTCGGAAAGTTTCTCACACTTTCTTTGACAGATCATATCTTGACCCCGACGAATGGCATAACCAAGGGGCATGGACTGGCACATGGTGGGGTCATGCCCTGCTCCTAGCCGACTCAGCTCCCCCTCCCTCTCGGTAGGCACTTCGGCGCGTTGTTCCGTATTTGCCAAACTCACGATTTTCGGACCCCCGTTTTGGATTTTAGGCCGCATTTTTCGTGAAAATGATATAGAATCCAACTATCAACTGATATTTGTAGGCAAGTGAAAGCCCGACGCGCCTGGGCAGCCGATTGCTCAAATATCTAATTTCCACGGAGATATGATCGAAAAACCAAGACTATACGAAAAACTGTCAAAATGCAGCTAGCCACATATGCTTCACAGAATAAGCGTAGAATAGATGGAGTGTCAAAACTGTGATTTTTGAACTTGAAAGAATCGGAATGAACCAAGTTATTAATGATTTTGTCAAAAATTCCGAAATGGATATCCAAAAATATCACATTTTTCCCAACTGTAGTTGTATTTCAAGTCCGATCCGGGTCTCCAGCTGCAGTTTTGACACTCCAGCTATTCTACGCTTATTCTTTGAAGCATAAGTGGCTTGCTGCATTTTGACAGTTTTTCGTATTGTCTTGGTTTTTCGATCATATCTCCGTGGAAATTTGATATTTGAGCAATCGGCTGCCCAGGCGCGTCGGGCTTTCACTTGCCTACAAATATCACTTGATAGTTGGATTCTTTATCATGTTCACGAAAAATGCGGCCAAAAATCCAAAACGGGGGTCCGAAAATCGTGGGTTTGGCAAATTCGGAACAACGCGCCGAAGTGCCTACCGAGAGGGAGGGGGAGGTGAGTCGGCTAGGAGCAAGACATGACCCCACCATGTGCCAGTCCATGCCCCTTGGTTATGCCATTCGTCGGGGTCAAGATATGATCTGTCAAAGAAAGTGTGAGAAACTTTCCGAGCAACCTAATATAAACTAGCGTTTCTAATTCGGGAGTAGAGTGCATTCGTCTGTTGTCTGATTCAAGAGGAGCGGTTGTCTATTGCATGAATGAGGCAGCCGCTCCACGGGAAACAGAAAACAGACGAATGCACTCTACTCCCGATTTAGAAACCCTAGTAGAAACCAAACAGAAAATTTACGTCGTACCGAAAGCGCATCGTTGCTAAACACTCACCGAAGAAGTAGAATGCATACTCCCATGACAATCCGATAGTGCTCAGAAAAGACACGAAGTAATTGGCAAATCCGAATGCAATCTAGGAAAAAAAGAAATAAATTTGTATTTAATTTCGAACCGGCATTTTTTGTAACCAACACAGAAAACGCAAATGCCCACTATGTTCTTATCTTTCAATACCATACAATTATGGTGGGGAAAGGAAACAAATTCATTCACCACGTGCTTGCTTTTCAGCGCGGCGAAAAGACACCGGTGCTCTTTTCAAGGAATGAAATAGTCACCGGTGACTATTTGCGCGGCGTGGAATGAAAGCGCAATTAACGCTTCCTTTCCCCCACCCTAATATCTATCCTTCTCACTTGTAGTCCACATGTGTAAGCGGCCACTTTGAATGACCGTTCTCTTGCTGGAAACCAACGGCCTCCGATTGTGTGAATGCACGATCCAACACATCCCTGATCATATTTTTTCGTTTAATATTTCACCGCTAAGGCGCAAAGGATGTGGTCTCTTTCTCCCTAGTCGATATCAAATTGAGGAGCTGAGAATAAGAAGCCCACTCACCTCACCGATTCCGATCAAGAAACGAATGACGAGAAATCCACTGAATGACGCCTTGGCAGTGATAGGAGAGATCAATGAGAGCAATGATTGTGACAGGATTATGACTGAATTAGCATTCATGTAAGCTGATATTCCGAGTACTTCAACTGGCAGCAAAACTGTGCATTCTCTAATTTCTGAGAAAAGTCTCACTGGAAATGATCTTCTTCGGCGACCGTCGATCGGCAAGGAACTTCATGTAGAACGGAAGACAGACAAGGGAACCGATTAACGGTAACAGAAGAACAAGTCCTTTTGCATTCTTTGGCCAGTCCAAATAGCCATCGCCCTCCTGAAAACAATTTTTAACTATAAATTTCGATTGGAACTGCCAACTTTTGGCTCGATTCCGTCCGGCCGCAGCATCAGGACTATACTCATGCCTGAAAATATATTGATATTTAGAGGAAAGGAAAAAAATGCCTTTGATAGGAACTACCTATAGTTGGCAGTTTGTATGCGACATTGGTAATGTTTCACTATGGCCATAACCTTCCAGATATATTCCGTGAAACATAAACGAACTGCTAACCCGAATGGGAACGATAGCCACCCGGTTTCTCTATCACAACCTAAGTGCGACATTTTCTGTCCATGCTTATTAGTGACTCGTTCTCTCTCGTTCTTCATATACAAAAGGCCAGATCGAGCTCACCATAGACAATGAGTGAACAGACAACTATGGTACATTATGGGTCTGATAGCAACACATATGTACTATCATCTATACCTCATAGATAACAACATGAAATAAATGAGGGTGGCAACGATTATCATTGGGTACACTCTTTGGGGAAGACTCACTCAGCATTCCCCTCAGACTCGAGGTAATGGTGAAAACTCCGAAGAGCATCCAACAGATGAAACAACGCATAGACATCAAACCGTTGAAGCACATTTTAACTTGAAACCTAAAAGATAGTCGTATTTTTAAAAATCAGCAGCAAATTATCTGAAGACAGTAATTAAAATGGATAACAAAAAAGCATTATTGCGGCCTTCCTCGAGAACTGCAAGGCACACAGTGAAAGGAGGTGCCTTGTTCGTTAGCCCCCAGTGGAATGTTAAGAGGAAGCAGCGATTTTGGGAAAAGATACCATTTTGGTGTCCTTTCCCTCACAGATGCCTTTATCTTTTACATTATGGAAAGGCGAGATCATGAGAGAGTTTTGAAGAAAATGTAGTGCTTATCTCTGAACAGACATGGTGATAACGTGAACAGTGAACAGGAAGGCCAAAAGAACAATAAACTACGATAAACGACGATCAAACGTGTAGTCTTCATACACGCAGAGATGAGCGAAGTCTTGAAATGAACGAAGTATCATAATTCCCTGGCTCACGTTGTGGCATTTCACCGTTGTGGCGTAAAAATTCAGAGACTCAGTTGTCTTTCAATCGATTCAGGATGTATAATTTCCGTTTTTCACAGTTGAGGGTTGCCTTGGCCATTGAGATCCTTCAATCAGCTCGATTCTACTTACGTGTATTTGTAATTATTGCCGGGTGATCGTATATCAATTGTTCAGGTGAAAACGCAACATAATCGGATGTTCATGGAACCGTCTTTCTGCTTCATCCCACACTCAAGTGACTACATTTGGGATTTCTACGGTTCTGAGTAAGCGTCTCATATGGCCTGGATATGACGTTCGGAAGATATTAGCTCTACAATGCCGTACTTTCCATTTACGGATTCATTTGCATGTAAAGACACCGAATTTGTGATTTTGTGTCTGATTCTCGGTAAATTTCGTTTGAGATTTGTAGTAATGGTCTGTGAACCCTCAATTGTCAACACCAAATACGACCAGACCGTGCCGATCCGTGTTTAGGGTGTTTACTTACCATTTAATTTCCCCGCGATACGTGAACTTTCCCCACAAACTTTCCGAGTTGTTTCCCATGTTCACTCACACAATTTTACGTGTTGACATCTTCAGGAACAGAGATAATATTTGTTTACTCGACTATTTGCTCTTATGACATGAGAACATGAGTCACTACAGAAGAATTTACAATAAACATGTTTTGTGATGTGGACGACGATTGAAAAAAGAAATCTAAATGCACTCAGTGGCTTCGTTCTTCTGCTTGGCTTCCATGTTGAGTGTACCGAAGTTGTAGAACCTGAAATATGTCTTTCAGATCACTCTCTCAATATCATGAATGATCGTCACGCCGTTACACAATATGATTATCGTAACTTATCAAAAAATTAAATTAACGATAAAAATAATAATTCTAGAGAGGAACTTACGACTTTGGTACTTTGCCAGCGCTGATGTACGATTTGGGAATTTCGTAGGTGATCTTGCGTTTGCAGATCTACAAGAAATCTCTCTCAAGAGGGAATCGAACCTTACCGCATCATAGGATAGTTTCATGCGCCTACACTTGAAACCTCGAAATTAAGCTGAGCAGGAAAATTGAGCCATGGATTTGCTCCGCGATGGTGAAATGTTATCATATCACGATTCAAGTGTCCATTTCATCATTATGGAGCAAATCTCCACGACACTGCTGTCTCACAAGTGATTGATAGACGAGCATATACGAATGAATTAGAGAATAACGCAAGTTTTTGGAACAGTTTCGCATTGGGGTCTCGACACTACTCACTCCAGGCAGGTTGAAGAGTCCTTTGTTATTGCATCGGTGATAGAACTTGACGACGGGCGAGATTGTGCTCACCTCGTTCTCATGACCCTGAATGCTTCTTTCATAACCACCGTGAAACATATCCCAACCGAGATCTTGAAGTATCCCTGTGCGTCCGTGTTGACGGTAGCGAGAAGATCATCAGGGTCAGGGACTGAAATGACATGGAATGGTAAATTCAAATTTGCGTAGCAACTCACAGGTATCGAGTTCCCAGAGCTTGACCTGAGCATTGGCCAGAGGCTGTTGTCCGCACATCAGTCTGCCCTCTGCACCTACAGCCTACAATCCATCGTCGTTTGAGCTGTCTACCAAGTGTTCAGAAGTTGGAAAAGACTTGACAAAATAGCCCAGTAGGGTGGATACCACGGATCTCGCGTGAACATTATCTCCAGGAATGACACCAGGACATTCAGGAGTATATTATGAAAGTTCACCTGTTGCTTGGCTTCAATGAAAGCGGCTAGGACACAGAGAAGAAGAAGAACGATCGACCTCATTCTGCCTTTGTTACTGCGAAGACTGAGGCATGAAGAAGGAGAAGACTAAGATTGACAACAACCACTTGATTGATTATATTAGAAGTGGCAACGGAAGTTTTGGAGGCAAATGGCAACTCTAGCCTCCTCAATCACTCCAGAGATGACTACCCCCAAACCTCATGGACGGGTGCCCGGTGGAGAGTAGAGGAGGCCAGAGTATCACCTTAGGTTCCATTCCCATCAGTCTTTATCCCACTCACTCTCTCACTTGGCTAGTCGTCTTACTGATGAGAGACAGTGACTCAGTTGAGATGAGAGACAACAAGCGTCCTCTTCTCCCTCTGTTCAGTCCTCTGATTCATGTCTTGTTGACTAGTGCCTGAGACCATCCATTCAACTGTTTGAGTATATTTCTCAACGTGACTCATCTAGAAAAAAACATGTCCCCTCTTCAATAAGCAGATTGATGTATCCATATGTTCTGATTTCGAAATTCCGACCATGGAGGAGAATAGAACGAGGATAAACAGAAAATATCTATGTCGGAAAAAATAACAGAAACACAAATTGATTGAATGATCCATACAGTGATTCCGAGTGGTATGTTTTCTGGATGCTCCTATTTGTTGAGAGAATCTTGTAGTAAATAGGATTTCAAATCGGTAAACAGGTGCATTTTCTGTTCATATGGTATCCGAGGAGCGGTTTTTTCTACGTTCGATAGACTCGGAGGAGATTAGAATAATGAGAACTGCTTTGTTTATTGAGTTAGAAACCCTAGTCGGAAGGGGTCTATGCGATTCTCTGACGCTAAGATTTTTCATTGATTTTCGGGTGTGTTCGACTTAGCTTGTGTGTAATGTTTGTGTAGAGTGATCCGAAGATGTCAAACAATTACACAATGTGGACAATGACAACAAACAGATGTCGTAAGTAGTGTTTATCGGTGCTGATGAGTATTTACATGATAGATCATTTCAGAAGAGCAATGGAAAGAGTATGAATCTGAGGTGGCACAACCGGTATGATAACTCTGCATAGGTAGCAGACTGTTGCACAAAATATTTCTGTGTGAGCGCAATACTGTAGGACGACAATTGTTAAATGGCAGAAATCAGCTTATTTCCCAATGCATTCGGTATCTTCGTTTTTCTGCTTCGCCTCCATGTTCAGCGTGCCGAAGTCGTAATATCTTTAAAAAATGAGTATGAAAAGACTCTCAAATCACTACCTGTTGGTCGTTCTTCCATTGGTGATGTATGTGCTGGGAATCGCATAGGTGACCTTCCTCTTGCAGAGCTGAAAAATAAATACTTGCCCTGATTCGAACGTTCAGTAAATTGTAAGACACTGGTGAAAGCACTAATTCATGCTTACCGCTGGGAGGTTGAAGAGTCCCTTGTTATTGCAGCGGTGGTAGAATTTGACGACGGGGCTGATGGTAGTCAGCTCGTTCTCCGTTCCCTTCAATTTATGATTTAGTGTTGCCCAGCGCCAACTTCAGACTGAGATTTTATAAAATATGTGAAACCTATGTATTTGATCATCAAAAGCCAGAAAAGCAAGCAGACCTGAATCTGGAATCGTCCCTGCGAGTCCGTGTTGACGGTGGCGAGGAGGTCATCCGGATCGGGCCCTGATTCAAGGGATAGAGGGCGGGAAAATTCAAATTGGAATATGAGCGGTAAAAGATCTTACAGGTGTCGAGCTCCCACAGCTTGACCTCGGCGTTTGCGAGTGGTTGGTTGCCACACATTAGCTGTCCTCGGGCGCCCACAGCCTTCAATTTAAATATTTTAAATACAGAAAAGTAAAGAACACAATCTTTGAGCTCACTATAAGCTGTACTATCTACTTCATTGCCAGTGAACATGTGCATGTGACTAGGGTGGGGTAACGATTCCAATAGCAAAACGACACTCATTCCTTCTCTGCGTCCTCCCTTGCCCGGTCGTCTGCTTTTGCCAGAGACGACCGCTAGGAATGAAATGAGACGGCTGGGAATCGAAAGCATCGAATGAACTTTGATTCCATTCGATGCTTTCGATTCCCAGCCGTCTCACTTCATTCTGAGCGGTCGTCTCTGCGCAAAAGGGACGACCGGGCAAGGGAGGACGCAGAGAAGGAATGAGTGTCGTTTTCCTATTGGAATCGAACACCCCTCCCTACATGTGACAGATTTCATAATTGAATTCTTACGAAATAGCTAACGAACCTGGTCCCTGGCCAAAACAGCCAATCCCAGTGAGCAGAGTACGATGATTGATAGTGATTTCATCTGCAAACCATGTCATATTTTTAGAGAGAAATTGTAAATTTCACGGGGTGAATTAGGGAATGAATGACAACTGAATCGTGGATAAATGCGCCATATCGGTGAAATGGGCACTTGCTCCGTAAGAATAACAACACCATTGTGGCGCAACTGTCACATGGTTGAGCACAGTTGAGTTGCACCCATTTGGCTCTTACGGCTCAAAAGACTGCGAAACAGTTATCTTTCTTGTGATGGAACTACGGCAAATGAAAGAGAGCTGAAGAAACCAGTGAGTTCACTCATTCACCGAGTGTACAATAGATCTGATGGTAATAACTTGGCCGGGGTATTTATACCCTCTGACTGTTTGTTGGGGGAGAGAGAGGAGGGGAGGAAAATAGAGGAGGAAACAGAACGATGTGTAGTCGGTTGCTAGGTACTGTCCACAGAAACAAGAGAAGGCAGTTCTATAGAGACGGAGAATGGAAGGGAGCAGCATGACTCAGACTGTGACTAGGGATATCTCCTCACATCGTACTCTTTACCCTCTTTCACCCGATTGTCTATGGAACCATAGACGATGAGGTGGCGGAGAGCGTAGAGGGAACATGGAGCTAATGCAATCTCTCTAACTGTGGTGCGCTACAATCTCTCTGTCCTTTTCCCAATCACGTGTACCGTGAGTCATGTCCACACAGAAATTGTCCTAGGAAACCACATATGAATTGTTGATCATAAGCTTTATGATTACCTCGATGAGTAATGGCCACTACCTACCAGCTTTATGAAATCGCAGGTATGAGTGTACGTATTGAGTCATGAACATTGATGTGGTGCACAATACAAAATAATATGCATCATGGCCAAAAGATGAGATTATTCTGCATAGACCGTGCTGCTTAGTAGTTCTCTTCTTATCCATCACTTTATTATCATATCAAAGTTGAAATGCATTTTTGTAGGTTGAACAAGAGGATACAAATAATGGTATATGGAGAAGCCCGATGTTTGTCAAACATGTGAACGCTCATTATTTTCCAAAACACTCGGTGTCCTCGTCCTTCTGTTTGGCTTCCATGTTGAGTGTACCGAAGAATTAGTATCTTAAAGAATTGGCTAACCCTTCGTCCAATCTAAAATCTTGCCTTGACATGGTTCTGCCATTGGTTATGTAAGAGCTTGGAATTGAGTATGTAACCTTTCTCTTGCACAGCTGCAAAACATCAGTCACGCATGAGAATCGAGCCCAGGTTTAGAAAGCAAAGAGCAAAACTCTTGTATTCGGCCACACTCACAGCGGGCAGGTTGAACAGTCATTTGTTGTTGCAATTGTGGTAGAACTTGACTGCGGCACTGATCGTTGTCAGCTCGTTCTCGGTTCCCTTAAAGAAGACGCCAATCGCTTTTTCACCTCACTCGATATCATAGGCGAGGTTAGAAAACAATTGCATACTATTTCAAACGATTCAGAAATCTCCAATCAACACTGATACTAATAAGGAACATACCTGAATAGTGAACCGACCCTGCGAATCAGTGGTCACCGAGGCGATCTCGTCATCTGGATCAGGCCCTAAATCAAGTTGAAATTTTGAATTTTAATTGACGCTAGAAACTGACAGGTGTCCAGCTCCCAGAGCTTGACTGTGGCTCCTGACAGTGGTTGATTCCCACACATGAGTTGACCTCTGGCGCCGACGGCCTGTTTTTATTGTTAGTCATTTAGTCAAGTTTCCCGCCATCGGTTCTATCCAACGACTGAAACATACCTGATCTCGTGCTTCTATGAGGACTCCTAATGAAAACAAGGTGAAGATGAATAGGGTCTGCATCTGAAACACCAAACGACAATATCAATGGTTCATCTATTTTGAGACTCGTTAGAGGACAAAATTCTCGAATAAGACACTGCCAGACGGGTGTGAGACAAGAGCGACATGGATTTTGTGTCATTATTGCCAGGCCCAAGTGTCAATATCACCATCATGGCGTAAATGTCCATGGCGATATTGCCTTTCACTCAAACAGACAAAGTAATCGCTCGACGCGTCTAAACGGAACGTAATCGTTTTGCGGCAACTGTTTGTAGGTACTCGGTTACTCGGTACTTATACTTGTTTGTGAAAGGTAGGAGTAGGTGATTACGGATCAGTAAATATGGATGGAGAAGGTAAATGTAGGAACAGGAAGGGGTAGATGGAAAGTGAAGAAGTGAATCCAAACCCAATGATCAGGTCCACATGAGTCAATTTCCAGTGTTCTTTGAAGATTTCAGCTTGAGTTATTCTCTTCTTCGTGCTCTCGATGTCTTGCAGAATAAAAAGACAGATATTAGCTTTATTTGTTTTTGCAATCAAAGATCAGGTAAACGGTAGGTTCAGGTGTTCGTCGTTTCATAAACAGCAGAATCAAATGCACTCGGTGTCCTCATTCGGCTGTTTAGCCTCCATGTTGAGTGTTCCGAAGTTGTAGAACCTGTATTGAATGGATTCGCCGTCCAGTTGAGATGAAATTGTCACACAATAAAATCTTTTGCTTTATTATCTTGCTTGAAAAGTTTATGAATATTATCACCTCTGTGTCGTTCTCCCGTTCGTGATATAAGAGTCGGGAATTTCGTAAGTGACTTTCCTCTTACAGAACTGCAAAATGTCAGAATTTGACAGAAGTAGAACCAGGAATGAAGATGTGTTGCGCAATAACCCAGCCACTGTGCCACACTCACCGCCGGAAGGTTGAAAAGACCTCGATTGTTACAGTCATGGTAGATCTTCACAACAGCACTGATGGTCGTTAGTTCATCTTCGGTTCCCTTAAATATGACATTCACCTTGGCTGTCAATGTCGATCAATACCTGAATCTGAAATCGTCCCTGCGAGTCAGTATATACAGTGGCCAGCTCGTCATCCGGATCTGGCCCTGATTCACGAGATAATGAGCGGGATAATTCAAATTTAACTTTTTGAGGGAATCTTACATGTGTCGAGCTCCCACAGCTTGACTTCGGTATTGGCCAGCGGCTGGTTGCCACACATAAGTTGTCCTTGAGCGCCGACTGTCTGTAAATTTGATGCGTTTTGAGTTACTCATAGCTTTAATTTTTCAACAAGTGGGTCTGCAGTATTGTCTAACGAGAAGCTGCAGCAAATATGATACAAATATCCAGTGAAACCAATTTGGTACGCATTCGGGCTACAATATAGGGTAATTTTGTAGACTAATGTAAAGGGAAAATGTTTCACCTGATCCCGTGCCTCCGCCAAAGCTGCCAGAATCGAAAAGATTAACAGAATGAGGTGCATCTGTAAAAAAATACTATTTCGAAAAAAAACGATAACCAGAACAAAGCAAATAGGCTTCGTTTATTAAATAAAGTGAAGTCGCAGTTATAGATATGATTGTAAGAAAATAGCGTTTCCTGACTGTGAACTGTCTCAACTCTGCCCAGCCTCCTCTATATACTCGACTCTCTGTCTGTGATCAATTTGTGTTCAGTGGTTTGTTTAGCTGATATAGTACACGACTTGAGGAGTGTCAAATGTTTTCTAAAATTTGTACAGTTGTCTCGTCTTTGCGATGCTGTCTCTCTCCGGGAGAAAAAGCGATTTTCTGGAGTGAAAGTATACCAAGATGCAACTATGTCAAACTGTGCTCACTGTGTGAGTCAGTATGTACATTTACATACACGTGAATGCACATAATGTCACAGTGCCAAATATTAGAGTGGGCAAAAAGATGTCGTGCATCGTTCTTGGATCTTCACTCCCTTGTCTCGTTTCTCTCCAGTGTTGTGTCTGTGTCTATCTAGCTCCGAGAGACAATCTTATCGAGGAGAAGAATGAAGTGAGAAAACGTTGCCTGATTGCATTGTCTTGCCAAATATGACTCTTGTAAACTAAAATTGAACACGTATTACACACAGAAATAACTGACAAACTTCATCGAAGACTGCTAATGTTAGTAGTTATTTCTGCGCGTAAATACATTCTTTATATAGATATCTTGCTTCAAAAAAAACCGTATGACATCACATCTTTATCCGCATTTCAGAATTTATGATATGGCACGTAGGAAAATGTTATCAGGGTGTGACATTGCGGATTACTGCAATCATCTTTGACAAACGCCAGAAGACAGTTTATTTTCCGATGCATTCAGTATCCTCGTTGCGCTGCTTCGCCTCCATGTTGAGCGTGCCGAAGTCGTAATATCTAAAAAAAAAGATTTTCTTCATCCGATGTTCGTTTCTTGAAGATCTCAACTGTACACGAATAATTTTTTAAACCTACTTTTTGGGTCCCTTTCCCTTGTTGATGTATGAGCTGGGGATGTCGTAGGAGACCTTCCTCTTGCAGAGCTGCAACAATATGTCGAGTAAGCTCGAATCGTTAATATATTTCTGCTGTGACATAGCATACGACGTATACGATATTTAAGTGAACTTACAGCAGGCAGGTTGAAGAGTCCCTTGTTGTTGCATCTGTGGTAGAACTTGACAACGGGACGGATGGTGGTGAACTCATTCTCGTAACCCTTTAAGATTCAAATGTCTTCTTCCCGCCAAATTCGAATTCACCTGAATCTGGAAGTTGCCCTGCGAGTCCGTGTACACCTTGGCGAGCTCGTCATCCGGATCGGGCCCTGAATCAGGATTCCTTTCAGATTTGAATTGTTGAGGAAACTCACAGGTGTCGAGCTCCCAGAGCTTGACTTCGGCGTTGGACAGAGGCTGGTTGCCGCACATGAGACGACCGCGAGCTCCGACTGCCTGAAAATGGGGATTTGAATTTCCCGCATGAGCTATTATGACGCGCGAATTTGAATAGGGATACCTGGTCGCCGGCCAGAACAACAACTCCGAGAGCCGAAAGGAGAACGATTGTAAGAGTCTGCATACCTGAATGAGATGGATGTAATGACAGAAACAGAGCATTCATCAATGAATAAGATCGTACTGTGAAACACAGTCGAAATTCGAAATCGATTGCGATCGAGTTCCAAAAAAACAATTCAACGAAATCGATGTATAAGATATGCAACGTGAAAGTTGTAATAGAATTTGGCTTGTGAATAATAAGAATTCCATTGTTCGATATGAAACACTAAAGGCTCATTGGGTAAAAGCTGACAAAGAAACTCCTCGCAAGGTCAGTAGTGTTTATCGGGGTGAGAAAGAGAAATTGCGCTATGTAGGCCGCGGTTCTAGAACCGAGTGAGCGAATAAATGAGCCGCCCAGAGCTGAAACCGTCGTTGCGCATTATCCTCTACAGCGAAAAGTTGTTTGCCAGTAGAAACTTTCACAATGGCCCATCCCTTCCACTCTTCAATGGTATTAATACCGCCATCTGACTAATCAAGGGAACTACAATAGGTTGGGAGGAAGGGAAATGGCGGAACTATAATTGCCAACGATGTGAGTCATATTCACGTTGCCATCGGTGCTCTCTCCTTTGCCATTCTCTCTAATCATCGAGTGACACGTAACGATGATAGAGATCATGTATCTATGCTCCTCATCTCCCTTTCGGCGTTCTCCACATACTCATTCATCTATGAGAACTAGAGAAGAGAGGTTGAAAGAGAGCCGAGACGCTCAATGCAGCATGAATAGAACGATGACATGGGAATGTCTGGGACTGTGGACAAAGGCAGGATGTGAATAAGCCCCACCCTCAGAATTGAGAAATGCATGATTCAGCGACAGCTTGGAAATTGCTTTTCATCCCGGGATTATGTCATCTGACAATAAACGAAGGCTCAATGTTATTTTGGATGTGTTCGTTGAGTATCATTTCACATTCCAACTGAAATGGCGAAAATGAATTACTTTATACAAGCTTCAAGCAGAAAAATATGGAACTATTATACAATGGACAATATTGGAGTAGATAATTGTAGTCTACATTTGTCGAAGAGCAGAAATCAACTTATTTTCCGATGCACTCGGTGTCCTCGTTCCTCTGCCTGGCCTCCATGTTCATCACGCCCATCTCATACCTGTAATGTTTGATATTGAATTTACAGTAGAGCAAGTGTTTGTTTGCATTTATTGTATGCAATCGAGTCAAGATATATGCTGACAAAACAGCCGATGGCATTTCCTCCACTCAATCCAGCAATTTTTTTAAAATGAAGATCTCGACAGTCATCGATCCGTAATATTGTGGTTGTTATTTGCCCCACAAGGCGGTCCAGGGTTAAATCTCGGTTGGATTTGTACATACATATCACATACTGTGTACCATCAGTTGGCGATAAGCTTATCTGGTTACTCACCATTTTCCCACGCTCTGTCCACCGGCAATGTACGAACTGGGAATCTCATATGTGATCTTGCGCTTGCAGATCTGAAAATGATAATGCGTCGTTAAAATGTCATTTTCCGACATTTTCCACCATTTTCCGCCCGTTCATATTCGGAAAAGAGAAAAAGAAGAAGAAAACAACATATGAACGACGCATGACACGTTAGTTGACGTTTCTCAACTGAAATTGTCGTGGTGTAGTGTGCGATTCCCTATCCGGTTACCTATGTTCCTTTTATTGTTTTTCTAGCCTCTGTTGTTTTGGCCGAAATATGGGCAGTGTGATTGACTCTAAACGTGACTAAGACGTTGCCATTTTTCTTTATGAAATTTGTTGTTCTTCAAGGCGTAGCAAGAAAAGTGTTTTGAGAGAAAGTTATTACCCATGAGTAGACAATAGTCTCCTATTCTCTCACTCATAATAGTGGAACCAAGCGGACGAAAACCGCTTACGTTTCGCTCGCTTTGTGAGCATTCACACGTTAAGAGAGCTCTCTAAACACGATGAAACCTGGTCGGGGAACCGAACTTGGCACCTTCACCGCATCAGGGATCATCGTACCCCCACTACTGCAGCATGCTCTGACTCACGTTCGGAATGCTGAAGATGCCCTTGTTGTTACATCTGTGATAGAACTTGACAACGGCCGTTATCTTGGTGAACTCATTCTCAGTTCCCTTTACCTGAACATTCGAATTCCCGCAAATGTTCAAGTTTCACGCCAAGACCTCGAAATTTCCCTGAGAGTCAGTGGTGGTCTCTTGGAGAAGATCATCCGGATCGGGCCCTGAATCAGGGACTTTCAAATTTGAATTTTGGCTTGAATCTTACAGGTGTCGAGGTCCCACAGCTTGACGGTTGCCCCAGCCAGTGGTTGATCGCCGCACATAAGCTTTCCGCGGGCTCCGACTGTCTGAGAGAAATGTTACAGTAAGTATGCTAATCGATATTCGTGGGATACGGTAAGCTCTGATTTGGTCTTGTCCCCGCTTCTCATTTCAAGAAACGAAGAAACGTACCCAGTCTCTGGCCAGAGACACTGCCGCAGTTGAGAGAAGAATCAACGCCACAGCGCTCTTCATTCTGGAATTTGATATCTCTGAGACTGATGCCTCCGTTATAATCAGTGTTAAGCTCGAGCTTTGACCGACGAGAGAGTGCTGATAGAATGAATGAATGAAGAGAAGCAGAGAAAAAAATGCTTTCCGGCTTTAACAATGATTACTACAGATCATTGCACTAATCGGAACAAAAGTGAACACGTTCACGAAGAAAGACAAACGAAACGGAGAAGAAAACGTTATATCCGATAATGAGATGAATCCGTCTCGGTCAAATATCCGGTTTTCGACGAATTGGTTTTTGCTTCTCCCAAAGATCAATTATGACGTCGGTTACAGTGATCGCTAATTGACAAACTGTATTTGGCTGACAATAAGACAGAATTGTTATAACGTAGAAGTTGGCTTCTTTCGTAGGTCGAATGGGCGGAAGTGAATGAATGGTGGGTGGTAGATTCTAATCAACTCCTCGCAGTAGCAATAACTGGCACTGTGTGAGAGGTAAGAAGACACAACGAGTTCCCTGACTGCCAAGTGATACAAACACATCATTCAATTCGACGAAAGAGCATTGTGCCAATAGGAGTGGCGATCGGAGAGGAGAGCAAATCTTGACCCCTCCTATAATGGAAGACCATAGTGAATACGAGATGTGTAGGATCTTAAATGACACACTATTTGTGATTCTAACGTGGAATAAGTCAATTTCTAAAAATTATGAGTGTCATGCTTCAAACAGTCGAACAATACCTGAATTGAATACGGGAAGAGTCACTCGGAATGTGTCATCAAATTGAATTGTAAGTTGCCTGCCTAGGCAACCGTTACACATAGCTTCTTTTCGAAAATGTTCCTATCGTTCCTGTTGAATAGTGATGCTTAATGGTAAATGTCGGAAACAATGGAAATGTAAGAGGCTTGTTCATTTCGCCTTTTTAAATGCTTGATCATATCGAGAAAGTTACAGGTTTGACTTCCATAATATTAGAATCATTATGCGTTATTGACTTTACATTCGCTGAACAGTATCTACTATATTACCCGTCTATATAACTCCTCCGGCGTGATTTTTTTATAACTTTTCTATGAAATTCGCATTCAGTCGAAATTGATCGACTTCTATTACACGTTGGTTCTCATTGCAATCATTTTTCATGGGCTCATTTATTTCATGAGAACAAATCTTGTGGGAATCTCAATAACGTGGTTCTTTAATATCAATTTTCGTTCTCTCGAAAAATATTCCCGTCCAGTAAGCTAGCCGAAAGAAGAGATCCCCACGAACATCGCATATCGCCACAAAGATCAAAAGATTGATCTGCTACTTCCTCTTTCCTCACAATTCTCCACAATCCCCGCACAAGGGCGACGTTTGTCGAAACACAGACATCCATTACACCACATATGCGTTCAGTTCTTTATTTAGTTACTCGTTAAAGCACAACACCAGCAATATTGAGAAGAAGCAGAAGAGATATGAGATACAGTTTGTTTTGTTGATTACATGTCATGGTGTATCACAAATTGTAGGCAGACGACGTTTGTAGAAAGACAGAAAGCTGCTTATTTTCCGATGCACTCAGTGTCCTCGCCTCTTTGTTTCGCCTCCATGTTCATCACACCCATCTCGTACCTGCAAACGACATACAGTAATCCACTAGGACAAATCAGTCCGCGATAAAAATAGGGATAAATACTTACCACGTTCCGACGGTCTTTCCGCCGTTGATATAGTTCTTGGGGATTTCGTAGACGTTCTTACGCTTGCACAACTGGAAAAATAGACCCTGCAGTTTATTCGAAATCACGATCATTTTTGCGGCCAACATTGTTGACACTACATCACAAACGCAATGATTCTGATGTTAACTTACATTGGGAATATTGAAGATGCCCTTGTTGTTGCATCTGTGGTAGAACTTGACAACGGGTTTGATGGACATGATTTCGTTATCGGTACCGTGCACCTGAGCAATCAACCAATCAATAACCAATCGATACCGTAATCCCCTCACCTCAAAACGTCCATTCTTGTCAGTCTTGACCTCCATGAGGAGATCATCCGGATCGGGCCCTGAATCAGGGTTTTTAGATTTTTAATTCTGGCGGGAAACTAACAGGTGTCGAGCTCCCAGAGCTTGACAGTGGCATCCGCGAGAGGCTGGTTGCCACACATGAGAGTTCCACGGGCACCGACCGTCTGGGTTATGGTATTGTTTGATAATCAGGGGATACGGTATCTTACCTGGTCACGTGCCCAGCATACTCCGAGGGCGGAGAGGAGGAGAAGAACGGCGGTCGTTCGCATACTGCAAGTGATAGAATTATGAGGGGAAGAGGAAGGGGATCAGTTGGGCCTCGCCACTTGTCATTCTATTCGGTGTGAAGGGCAAGATCGTCATAGACATTTGCGACGTAATCGTGAAATGGACAGATGCACCATCAATCGGCTCGAAGATCCATTTCACCATTATGGCACAAAGGCCTATGACGATCTTCTCTTCCGCATATACAATAGCATGAAAGATAATTGGGAGAGGGGAATTGCTCAATCAACGCTCCAGGAGTGAAGGAAGAATGGGATGGCACTCATGACACAGCAACCCTTTATATTGGTGTATACACAGTGTGAGTCATTCATATTCAATGAAATTCAGTGGTAACAATGGGGGGAAAGCGATACAGGTAGGAATAAACATCGGTGAGTAATAGCTAATGAATTTTCTATTATTGAAGAATGAAAAAAGAAATTAAATTCATTTTAGATGTGATGGTTTTGGCGACACGGAGGAATGAAATCAAACAAACTTATTGAATTCTACAGGATAGGACAATTTGGGGGGGGGGACGACTGAATAGGGGAAAAGGCGAGGATCGGCTATTTATCAGATTCCTCCTGTGCACACAAAACTGTTAGACCACAATGGATGTTCAGGCGAGAGAACGCTCAAACCGCGGAGACCACAGAGAACGAGAGAATGCTAAAGAGCATGAGACGCGGAGAGGATTAGAGATGGAGAGAATAGAAAAATGGAGGGAGATAGGCCATAATAGCGGTGGGGGGATGAGTCATAATGTATTCAAGTAAGCCCCACGTCGTCCTTTTTTGAGTGTGCTAAGTCCGGGAGAACAGTCAGTCGCACACAGATGATATCACTGTGTTGTAGAATACACTTCCTCCTCCAAAAATCATATTATTGGAGGGAATGACTGTTGATTTGGTACATACTGTTAGAGGAAATATACATCTTTGTTCTGAAGAAGTGAAATGAACGACAATTCATATTCAGATTGATCTCATATGCAAGACAATATCCCTCCTCACGTCAGTCAGAAACGACAGATTCATGAACAATTATTACGGCTCCAATGTTGTGCAATAGCGTTTCAACAGCCAACTTGTCAGAAGGAGAAAACGAGGAGCAATGCGATTGTGAAATACAGTCGTTGCATAGTATCATTATTATTGATGTCACTCGAAGTGACTAATAAACTTTTAATGTTGCACATTCAGCGAAATAACACGTTGTCAGCTCGATTTCGCTGAATACGAACTCTCTCTAAAGGTCGAACCGATCACTCAATAGACTGAACAACTTCGTCGGAAAGGATAACACGATCCATTTATTACGGGGATGTAGATACAGTTTTACGATGAAACAACATTGTGGGAAAGGTACTGCAGACGATGTTTGGCAATAACCAGAAAGTATCTTCAAATACATTCAGTGGATTCATCTCGTTGTTTCGCCTCCATGTTCATCACTCCCATCTCATACCTGAAAGCGTTTGATTGCGAACTTTTCGGTCAAATTCTTGAAATTTTATGTTACCATTTTCCGACGTTTCTTCCACTGTTGATGTAGGTCTTGGGGATCTCGAAGGTGATCTTACGCTTACACAACTGAAGAAGCCAAAGTGAAACCAATATAAATATAGTCAGTCAGAATGGGTGACAAACCACGTGAAAGACGTCATGGGTCTTTGCGCCATAGAGGTGAAATGGACAGACGCGGCATCCTTGTCATCATTCTAACGGCGCAAGGCTCTATCCCATCATTATGGACTAATTGTCCATGGCGCTTTCTCTCTCACCCGACAAAGCACTCACATTGGGAATATTGAAGACGCCGTTGTTGTTGCATCTGTGATAGAACTTGACGACGGGACGGATGGAGAAAAACTCATTCTCAGTGCCAAAGACCTGAAATTGGCTCAATACTGATTTCTTCTCGATGTTTCTATTCACCTCAAATCGTCCATTTTTGTCAGTCTTCACCTCCATGAGAAGATCATCGGGATTCGGCCCTGAATCAGGATTGAAATGCAAATTGCGCGGAAACATTCAATTTCAAATTTCTTACAAATATCGAGCTCCCACAGCTTGACAGTGGCATCGGCCAGGGGCTGATTTCCACACATGAGTTGGCCTCGCGCACCCACAGTCTGTAATTATCTTTGTCTGAATACAACCTCTTTTCATATCGAAAGAGAATATCAACTAGCGGAACTACGCTCACAGCGTGAGCTCCGTTCCGCCAGTGCTATGGGGTCCGTCCGGGTAAGGGGTCTCATTCAAGCATAAGGAGTTTGCATTTTGCGGCTCCTTATGCTTGAAGCGATTGT
>JACMIF010000969.1:0-11934 GCA_014805445.1 Diplogasteroides magnus
GCGATCCTCCCCCCCCCCCCCAGCCGCGCCCAGCCGCTCCCGGGGCCTCCCCCCCGTCAATCAGTCATACTGTAATCCTCCTACTCGTTGTGGTACTTCTCGGTGAGCCTGTCGTAGGCTGCGAACCACTGCTCCATCTGATCCTCCTTCATGCAGCACGAGCAGCCGGGATGGGGAACTGCTGCGTCCTCCTGAACAGATTTATATGGTAGTAAATCAATCAACAACTACCGAAACCGAATGCCACAGTAACACACCATCCAAAATGTATATACCGTAATCAATCGATCGAATACTACAGTAATCTCAAGCGACACCGTAACACAACCAATACATAACTGAGCGTTACTTTTTGCTTCTGTGCAGCAGGCGCAGCACTTGCAGCAGGCGAGGCTGCAGCAGCCAGTGGAGAGGGTGCAGCCGTGGCACTTGCAGCAGGCGAGGATGCAGCAGCCAGTGGAGAGGGTGGAGCCGTGGCTCCGATGAGTCCTGAAAGGATATTGTTCAGTGATTAACGGGACTAGGACTACCACACTGAACGCGCCCCCTTCTTTTACAGTTGTAGCCTGCAAGCAGCAAAAAACCATCAGGACTCGCCAATGACCGAATTTATTCACTACCGCTACTTTCTTTAAAATGGTAAAATTTCTCTAATCGAAATCGACAAATAACCGAAAAATATCCGATGCTCTTCCCTAATTCCCCTTCTATCACCCCGAATCACCTTGCTGTCTGTAGAACGCTTCCGCGAACGCGTTCGCCGATTTCGTAGGCGCCGCCGGCGGCTGCTGCTGGATTACGGTAGTGGGCAGAGGTACGGTAGCCGATGAAGTGGGCAGGACTACGGTAGCCGATGAAGTGGGCGGGACTACGGTAGCCGATGAAGTGGGCGGGACTACGGTAGGCGGTGCCAGTTTGCCGATCGATGGCTTCGCAGAGGAGGAGGACATCATCAACGACGCAGTGGCAACAGTGGGAGCAGCCTTCGGGATCTGAAATAACAAGGATATTGACGACAATACCGTAATCATGATTGCAAAGGTAATATTTGAGCTGCTAGTTGATTGCTTAACAGGAATAAATTCAGGCGCAAGACAAGTGCACAATGGACACTTGCGCCATAGTAATAAATTGGACAGATGCACCAGCATTGTCACCATTAGGATCGCGCAAATGTCTTTGGTGCTTTTGTACTTCATCAAGAAATTCTCTATTATGACACGTCCCCTACCGGCAGTTTACATGAACATAAAGTTCTTCAATTTTTTTCCAATCTGCAATAATTCCAGAACATAGGTGCATTATGATAAATTAAACCCCAATGGCGTTAAATCTTTATATGTTTCAGTTATTCCCTTTGGACGGTGAATCATGATAAATCAAGCACCAACTGCACCGATTCAACTGCATAGCTCCCGAGTCCCAAAGTGGCTAGAGTTGTCCAATCGATGTCTATCTCATTGTTCATACGATTTTTGGGAATTTATTTGGTTTCTTTCATACTCGTTATACCTATCAGGGTTTCTGAATCAATAGTCAAATTAACTAATGATTCTTCTAATTTCCGAAGAGCGGTTGTCTATCGCTCGTAGAGACAACTGCTCCACAGATATTAGTGGAATCAGAAATGAGTTTGACTTTTGCTTTAGAAACCCTACTACATATGAGAATTAGCCAATTTTGATACGCATACATATCCGTTTCGGTTTTTTGCCCACTCTCTTTGAGTAACAGTCCTAACCTCAACAACAGCCGTCGTACTCTGCTGAGCAGCCCTAGATGGAGAAGCTGCTGAAGTCTGCTGAGCGGCTGCAGCCAGTGCCTGCTGCTGCAGCAATTGAGAGAATCCGTACATCTGCTGCTGTTGCTGCGCAGTTGGCTGCAAAGAACATAATTTTTTCATCACAACAAAAATGCGGATAATTCAAGAACATTAATCCAGCCACATAAGTGTCATTATAGAAACATAAAATCGACAGGTTTTAGTGTTTCGACAAAAAACCCTCATGTCACTGTGAATTTGAGATATGTTTCAAGTCAACATGATAAACTTAGATAATCAACGCAGCTCAACGAGAGCAAGGGAATATACCAATTCTATTGTCCACAATAATTCCGGCGCGTTAGATGAATATAAACATCGTCAAGTTTCATTCCACTTGCATTCCGGAACATAGCCGTGCCGTCATAAATTAAACTCCAGTCGCGTCAAATCAACTACCTACCCCCTTTTCAATAATTTTTGAGTCACTGTTCTCGGATGCGAAAAATGAACAATGTCATAATGATCTCGTGGAGGACGGTAACGTTGAGCAATGAATACTGTCAGTTACCATCTTCCTCATTAGAACAAATTAATGGGTATTATATTTTTTATTTAATTAACCGGCTAATGCCCGCAACGCATTTCATTGGAACGGTGCATCATGATAAATCAACCCACAACGCCGCCAATTCAACTGCCTAACTCCCGACAACGAGCTCATACTGGGCCAAATGCAACGAGTCGCAGAGGCTCAGATATCGATATGGCTTTTTTGGAATTCCCTTTTTGCACATTCGTTCTACCCCAATTTTGAGCCAAATGAGGCTATTTTGAACGAGACAGGACCATTTGGAAAAAAATCGTTTCGGTCTCTACTAGAGGTTCTAACTCGGTAAATTTATTGTCATTCTTCTCCGTAGCGCAATTGTCTCATAATGCGATAGACAATTACACTTTGAGAGAAATAAGGAGGCTTAATTAACCGATTTAGAAATCCCAAGTCATTCTACATGCAGAATCGTTCCAATTTGTTGACCACTCTATGAGTCACAGTCCTAGTTGTGAATCCTACCTCGGCAACAGTCGTCGTGCTCTGCTGCACAGCCCTGGATGGAGAAGAAGCTGCTGCATTCTGCTGAGCAGCTGCAGCCAGTGCCTGCTGCTGCAGCAATTGAGAGAATCCGTACATCTGCTGCTGTTGCTGCGCAGTCTGCTGCAAAGGACATTATTACTAGGGATTATAAATCGGTAAATTTCTCGTCATTCTTCTCCGGAGCGCGGTTGTCTCTCCCTCTGATAGATGACAGTTCTGCTGAGGAGAATGATAACAAATTTATCGATTGTTAAATCCCTAATTGTTGCCATTCCAAAAGCCTATCTACTCTAGAACATTAATCCAGCAACATAAGTGTCATCATTGAAACACAAAATCAACGCGTTCCAAACGGAAACAAACATTGGCTTATCTTATTCGGGAACGTGGCATTTTGGAATGGCCGATTTAGATCAGACCATTTGTGAGGAGTAGTAGATCAAAAAAAGTTAATCACAAAAATTTCACATTCCCGAATTTTATGGAGGGTGGTTTATACTAAAAGTAAGTTTTAAAGTAAATCGGAGATCAAAAGTTGAGATCTTGTGCACACGGAACATGGAGGACCACTTTTACACTCCGATATCATATTTTTATCCATTCGCAAAAGTTGGGGAGGGGGAAGGGGCATGCGGATGTTATGCAGTGCCGATGAGATTGCCTAGTAGCGAATGGTTTAAAACTGTTACATAATCAGAAGACCAAAAACGTTCAATATTCAAGATCGCTAATGCAGCCACGTAAGTGCCACCATTGAAACACAAAACCAACAAGTTGCAGCTATGATTTTGGAAAAAAAATTGACCTGTCCTATTGTTAATCGTGAAGAACGTGACATTTTGGATCAGACCACTTTGGTACTTTTGTGTAATTCGTTGACTAGAAAAAAGAGCCAAAATGGTCGTCCCAAAAGAGTGCATGACAAGAGAGCCATGGACATTTGCGCCATTGTGATGAAACTGGACAGATGCGCCATCATTCTCACGGCGCATCTGTCCATTTCGCCATAAAGGCTCTCTTGTCTTTCACCTTCCCAATATGTCTCATTCCCATCTTTCTCTTACCTGTCTCACAGTGCTAGGCGACTGCATCATCGAAGGCGAGAACGGGAGCTGACCTGCAAATAACGCCCATTTAATATAGCAGAATCACGAAAATCGGCCTAGTTTTATAACTCTAACAGCCTGGACGGTCTCCAGAAAAAAACAAATAGGCTTGGTTCTAATACCTGCTGCGGGACTGGTGTTGCTGCTGCCGAGTGCTGCAGTCATCGCCATCAGCTGCGCCAGTGGTCCCGAAGGGGCGGGCGTGGCTACGGTAGGTGTTGCAGGTGCAGCTGCTGACTGCGAGGGAGAAGGGAAGAGCTGCTTCGCCAGAGGAGAGGGCTGCAACAACATACCGTTACCACTTCTTAATGCCACCTATCTTGTGGTAATTATGTTTCATTTAGGAGATTTAGTCAACATTCATGAAATAATATGCTTGTGAAGTGCTGTGCGGTCTGTATAGAACACACGTTCCGAAAATGTTTCGCTTACAATTAAGACGTCTAGTATTCATGAAGCAATACGACAGTGATGACACGAAGGAATCGTGTAGCATGGAATGTTTATTCCATCATTTTTCCAACTAATGACAGTAGTTGGTGTGTACAGACACGAATAAAAAATAAATATGTAATTATATTCTTCATCACACGCAACGTCAATTAATGTCAAGAAACTTTACATTGTTTGTACTATGCACCTGCAGAAACGTTATAATATTACTTGTTAGTTTACTTCTCTTCAAACAACGTATCTCTTCAAGACCAAAATACGTCCCTGGCTCTTCCGTTTCAAGGAATGCCGTCCTATTCAAGCCATTGTTCCTCCTCTGGAGTCAACACCTTTCGAAAGAGTGTCTTCCTCCTCTGCTTTCTAGGTGTCAGAGCTCTTCCGAGAGACAATTCGAGAAGGCGGAATTCATTGTCGGCAGTTTTTGCACCTTGGTTTCTCCCATCTATGGATCAGAAATATCTCCTAGACTCTTCTTTCCTCTTCCATTCTACCAAGTGAATCGCTCTCTTGGCAGTGTTGCAACTTCCTTTCTGGAGGTGTGATCTGCGGCCTTCTTTCTACCGTAGACGGACTGTAGAGATCAAGGGAAACCGTGAGACGTAAACTCACAATCAGTCTACGTCTACGAGACTGTACACTAGACATTCAGACTACTAGACTGTTAGCGAAGCCTCCTTTGTTGTGTCTGACTCTGTGTACTATTTGTAGGAAGCGTGGGCGGTTGAAATAAGTGCAATGCAGACATATCAACTGCTGGGGTTTACAGAATTATGTGTGACATCTCAGACCACATATTCCTCCTTTCTGTGTATGCAATTCCGTGACCAAACACATCTCACGACGGAACGCATAATTAAGGACATTATTAGTATCGCTAGAAAACTAGATGAACTTTTGCAGGAAACTTTTATTTCCTCCTCGGTCCAAGTAGAAGCAATAATGCCAGCTCATGCTGATGAAAACCCTATTCTTCTTCATCAATCCACCGTGTTTCTAGCGCGAGTATCAGAAAAGTATCTCTAGCCTGCTCATCTTGCTGTCGCACTTGTTATGCACGTACTTGTCTAGCAACAACTTCCTCATCCACATAAACATCGAGTCAAGACTCTCAATATTCCGGAATCATGCTCTGTTTGTGCCATATTTCTATTAATCATGACTTTACCTTAGTCTGTTCCCGCCCTCTTCATTCAGACTCGTTTATCTTCTCACGACTCGGTGAAAACCTCGAAATATATCAAAATAAACGCCCTGTCATCGCTTTTTGATCTCTCACGAAGGTCGCAGCTACGGTAGCACATCGTAACGACCTTTCCGCCAGCGAGGAAAACACTTGGGTGCGCATCCTATGGGGTTTATCATATTGTGTTATACTTCAGTCATAACTATCTACTGTCTGTTGATCTCAGCTCCGTGAGAGACAATTGGGAGGAATGGACCAATGACGAGCAGAGAGATTCTCCATACTTCATAAATGATGTGGGAGGGGTAGCCACTTGAGCCGGCGACCATTGTTCCCTTATGCGCAGGTCCCATGCCAGAATACGAGAATAGTTGGAGAAGAGCGGAAAGATTCAAGTTCCCATTCTCCCATCAACCGCCTACTTCATCTCAATGAAGCCGGAGAAGTGTGTGCTTTAGAGTTTAGTGGTCTTCTTGAAAGCTCCATTGAGCAACTTATGGAAAACCACACACACACACACTTAAAAGAAGACTCGAAAGCGAAAGAAAGACCATTCAGTCTATCGGTGCCTGACATCAACCCACCCTAATCCACACTGCTTCCTTTTTAACAAAACGCGCCAAAAGTGCTTCCGAGGCTTATAGTGGCCATTGAGCGGGATTAGTTGGGTGGTTTTTGAAGACTCAGACAGCGACTACATTTGATGATGTGTGGCCTTTTCGTCTATTGGTCCTCCCTAACTTACAAGTTGCCGGGGTGTCGTCGCCACTTTTTCGTAATGGTTTGGCGTCACGAACACATCCGTGCCCGCGCCATTAATCGTCGATGGTGGTCTGTGTCCATTTCTAGTCGGTTACAAGTTGAAAGCCGGTGTCGTCAACTCGCCTTTTACGAGCTTGTTTTTGGGCCGAATCCGACATCTTCGACCATTTGACGCACATTCATCATAACCTTTCATAGGCGTTTGTCAACTGCACAGAACGTTCTTCTTATATATCCTTTCGTGCTGTCACAACACTGTCATTTATGTTGTGAAAAAGCAGTTAGTTATTCGTTGCTCAGAAAAGATCAAAACTTCGGTCTGTTATTGGCGCTATCGTGAGCAAGCAACAAGTGCATTTCATTTCACACCGTTCTACCGTAATCCAATCGGCTCCAACCAACCAAGGGCAAAAAATATAAATCTTTCATCGTCAGAACGATCTCTTTCTCATTTCCGAACATTCCCGCTGTCTGGCTCCCTCATTCAATCTGAACATGTAGTTCTTGATGGCAATAATACGTCGGGTACAATAAAAGGGAGATTCCTAACGTCCTAATTCTCTATCGTGCTATCGTCCCACAAATTTATAGCCGGAAGAGACTTGGGCGATCCTGGCATTCCCCAGATAATAACGTCATCTCCATTCCGCCTCCATCCAATATCCACCAAGGTTCCATAGGAACAATCGTCTAGCCGGTTCATTATTCATCGCCAATCTTTCCCCAATTTCCCCTTTCCTAGTCATTATCTCGCAATGCATAATGCTCTTTTGTAAGAAAGGCATGCAAGTCATAGGACTCGAACCAGGCACAGCTTTGTAGAGATTAAGGCCACAACCAATGAGCTATGCTCACCTTCGAAACAGGAGCCTTCGCAGCAGCATTCTTCGCTGCAAGTTGCTCCATCAGCTTCTTCTCAGCAGCAACGCGCTCCCGATCACGAATCTGAAAAATAACATTATTGCAATTATCCGTAGGTAATCGTCAACTCATTAGTAATAAACCATCACATAGCTATTTAATCCCTCAATGAGACAGAAATCTGACTGGCTAGTTCTGCGAACTCTAATTTAATTTATAAGAGCTGCACTTTTCCTGATAACCAATTTCCAGGTGTAGCGAAATAGAATTTTTTAATGCGTTTTGATTTTTGCACTTCATAATCTCTTCTGCCTGCTCTAGACCTATTTTTGGACTGAAGATCCAAAAGCGTCTCGAATTTCTGGAACCTATTCAAGGTCTCGGGACTTCAAACTTTCATAAACAAAGCGTGGAATCGAGGCTAATAATATCCGCACAAAGGATGTTATGGGAAACGATCGAAGACTATGAGGTGTCGAAAAGGAAGTGGCGCTTCCTGTACCTTTCTACGCGCACGGGGGCGCCAATGATTCTATTATTATGCTTCCTCACACCTTCTCTTTGAGCTCCTCTGTACATGCAATTTTTCTCCAACCCCTTCTCAGTAGCCGTTCATGATACTTCCGGCATATTTTTGAAGCTCAATTTCAGGCTCAAAGTGCAGGATATCTCCCACAATTCGCATGTTTCTCATCACATGTTTGATTCGAGTCGAACATCACTAGGCGTCAATTGAATTCGGCCAAAATTGTGTCCCCCTTCACCCGCTCTGCAATTCCCCCGAGATTGGATAACTCAACTTTGTTAAGATCCAACCCCTTGTCAGTCCATTTTCTGCAGCGCCGCGCAAGTCCTTTGAACCGCATTTCCGCAACTTTGTTTTTGTTTCAGTGACCATTCCGTACAAGATCTTTCATAGAAAGCAAGGTGGCAGTGGTCACATTGCTGCGGGCCACTTTAATTGCTTCTTCTCTCACTTGTTGGCTTCTGTAATGGTGCGCGATTGCCTCTGTCTGGCCCTGTTTTGTCCCTGTCCCCAGTGGCATAACACGGGCGACATAGTTGATACCAGAATGTGAGGTTAGTGATGTGTGTTTTTCTTTATGACACACCCGCTCGTGGTTGTTGCCAGTGATTTCGAAGGGGAGGGTAGGTTTTCATGTATTTTGGGAGACCAACACTCCACATATACGCATAACGTCCGCGTCATAACAGCCTGTTATGGAGCCCTAATTCCCTTGTAAAGGGTAGGCGGCCAGATTTGGTCTGTGGTCGGCCGGTTGGTTGATGGTTGGTCACTGTTCACAAAGCGATTAATAGACCCGTAATTAGTACAGACAACGTCATTGAACTTGGCTGCCAGAAATTCATACAGCTGACTGAATGCCAAATTCCATCGCTGTTCATTACAGAGAACGCATAGCTGTGGAAAACTCAGGCAGCGATAAGTTTCTTCCCCCCCCCAACTATTCAGATAAAAATTGTTGCAAACCGGCAGTATTCCTCGTCTTTACCGGCCATGTAGTCAATAGACAAATATAGGAGCAGAAAATCGAGTTTCCTATCTACAGTGACAGGAAGAGTAGGCGTAAATGCCGGCGATGTCTCAGAGGTCGGCTTGGACGCTCAAAATACTTTCGAATTGTTGATAGCCTTGTGGTGGAACTTGCGAGTTTTGCACGTTCTTCTGGACGTCATCGCTTTCGCGAATAGCCAATAAAACAATTTAAGAGTCTGCGAAAATAAAAACATGCCCTGATAGTTCAATGTGAAGACCGGATATAAACACCGGTCTAGTCACCACCAGCTTCCGGTGAGATCTTCTCCCACAACTTCCTTCGCTCTTTTGCTCACATCCGCAAACATAATTCACACAGGGCATACATTTCAATTTCCTCGCCTTTTTTGTTTGCGGAAGCGACACAATCTCAGACAATATCGAAGATGTGCCGATTACAGAGCAGCGTGCAATAAGACCAAGTTTTATGAACAAGGAACTGCTCAAGTTCTGCACAAATTTGTGCCGAGATACTATCCGAACGAATTCTCTTTAGCCGTGGAGACAGGCTTGTCTCGCCTGCAGATTGAGAACATCGAGCAAAATACGTTAAACGTGTAGCTATTTCGAAGAATTACAGCTCTGCCTTTCTTAGCACGAGACCGCGTCACTCTTATTCATTCCACACAAGAATAGGCCACATTCCGTCTCGCAGTACCATGTAATGAAGGTCCCCTGACATCAGCACCTTCTAATCGCTTCTCCACACGATTTATGAGCCATCATTTCCGTGCCAGGACAAATCTCTTCCATTCATAGCGTCAGGAATCAGAAAGGTCAATTACACCCACAATTTCGAAGGGCGTCAACAGTATGATTCGAAAACTACGCTGCAATGAGCAAAAACTCATGTTTCATGCAAAAGGTTTATCTGCTAACTAGCAGAAAAAGGCCTATTCATGGCTTTCTTTCATCATTTTTCTATCATATTCGCTCCCTTAAATGAGCATGAACTTCTTCGAAAGCTGAGCAATACTTCATTACTGCTGCAAGATTGCACCTAGTCTCCACTTTCGCACGCATCGTTTCCCTAATATTAATCAGCACTGCACGAGGTGTGACTAATTCATACTCGTGATATCTTCATTAGCGTATCAGAGAGCTGGTACTCCTCATAAGTGTGGGGAGAGATTCCGCCGCAAGAGAAGAGGAAGATTCGGACTCCGCCCCTTCTTTCTATACTCTGATCCACCCTCAGTGCTCAGTCTCGGGGCTGGGAGACTGGAGGTGGTGCTCAATTATGGAAACTCCTCCTCGATTCAGAAGGGGATACGCGTATCCTTACCGCCTTGTCCCGCTCCAATTCACCTCCTCATTCTTCTCACAACCACGCATGTCTAACCACTGACGATAGACAATCTCATCCATTTTCGCCTCTTCCTGCTCCACTGAACATCAGTCTCTGAGGATGGGTGGAGGTGTGGGCGCTGGAGGGAGAGGGAATGGCGTGAGGTTGCAAACAATCTCCTTCCGGTAGATTCTCGTGAATGCTTCAGCGATCCGCAAACATCTTCCACATTCCATAGTGTCTGTGCACGTGCCATATAAATATTTCCGCCATTCTATCGTGGTCCTGTTCTTGAGCGGCTGAATTCCAAGAACCCTTGTTCAGGTAAATATCGGAGCACTTTGCTACACACAGAGAGAGATGGTGTCCATGAAGTCGTTCCTGCTCGTGCTACTTGTCGTCGTTGCTACCGTACTCGCTCAGGACGCCTTTGGTACGCTATTTCATATGTCGTTTCGATTTCGTGTTTCCGAGGGATGCATAACTTTCAATGCCTTCTCACAGACTATTATCCAACGCGAAGAGCACAGAGTCACAGAATCAATACGACTATTTAAAATAGAAAAAATTTTTTTTTCGAATTCATTGCAGATCAGGAGAAGCGCGCCAGGAACCCCTACAGCTGGATGAACGCAATGGAGAAGCGGGCACGCAATCCCTACTCTTGGATGGTAAGTCTTTTACAGTAACCGCGCATTCTTGGTGGGAACCAGCATCGTACCTTCAAAAATAGAAGCCAAAGTGCACTCAAGCAGAATGAACTTTTCAATTGGGGAGTTGTTCTGCACCCGGGTGCAAATTACACCCTCGTCACGAAATATCGTGGGTCCATAAAAAAGAAGGATTCTTTCATCCGGCGAGATGGCCCCAATAACACTCCATCGCCTCACTCTTCTTTTGATGAACCAATCCGGCCATAGTTCCTAATTATAGCAGAAAGACTATCGTCCAAAACATGGCATTCCATGCAGAGGAAAAGAAGAGCTAACTACGGGTTTATTTGACATTTTGCGTGATCGTAAACAACGTTTTACGCACGTAGAGTAGAAAAACCAATGTTAAAAGGCGGAGCAATTTTGGGAAGATGTTGCCTAATTTTGTGCACAATAGCCTGACACTAAAGCACACATGTACGTCTGCTCATTTCCTATAGAGAGCGTCAGGGAACAGATTATTGGCCTTCTAAAGCTCGAAGACCAATAGGACCGACGAGTCCACACCAATAGAAGTGGAGTGGTGGTTTGCCTTGTAATTCTATTCAGGGGCGTCGTTCACCTATTATATAAACCTCATTAAACTCCCCGGAACTGCCATATGTCAACAGTCAGAGACAACTCTTTAGGGGAGAGGGAGGGTGACAGTAAAATGTCCCCCGCACCACTAACGACCCTCTCATATAAGAAAGGGAGCATTTTATTTATCCACTGTCTGGTGAAGTGTGCCCCACAACATGAGACCAGCAAGAGAACAATGCATTCTCCCAGTTCCCCACTCACGAGATTTACAGTTGGCAACCTGCAAACACATCCCAGTCCCTACCGTATTCCATGTGTTTCAGCAACTGAACGACAAGCGCGCCAGGAACCCCTACAGCTGGATGATGTTCGAGCAGAAGCGCTCTCGCAATCCCTACTCATGGATGGCTGAAGAGCAACACTAAACGACGGATTCTGGACTTTAAAATCAGACGAGGAATTCCCCACTCACCAAATCCACCCACACTATTGTACAGAGTAGTATTTCATAATGTTTGATTGCTGATCTCAACCCATGGGCCGCCGCCCCCCCACACCGGGCGAAGAAGGAGGGGGACGTAGACGGGGTAATTTTGGAATATATTTTATGAAGTATGAAATGAGAGCGTG
>JACMIF010000969.1:11944-28714 GCA_014805445.1 Diplogasteroides magnus
GACACCCACTTCCCCCCACCCCAAACCCACCCCCACTATTTGACAGTTTCGAAGTTTAAAACTTTTTTTCGCTGCTCCCAACCCCTCCCCCCCCCCCCCCCCACTAGCCTGCCTCCTAGGCTGTAGCTATCAGTGGGTTTAGTGCAATTGTCATTCGTCTAATCTCCTCGGAGCTGTTGTCTATCACATGAGAGAGTTAACCGCTCCGCGGAGATTAGACGAATGACAATTGCACTAAAGTAGCTGATAGCGACACCCTACTGTCTCCCTCCCACGTTTACTACCCGGTGTTGCACCCTTTAATACTGTTCACACATTGCACGGCTATATAAACCACCAGCTATCCCATCTTCAGTTAGTGGACACACAGTTTCGAGGAACATTGAGCTTCATCACCAGCTTCTGATCTAATGGAGAGGAGAGAGAGATTATGTATGTGTGTAGTTCAAAGATATACGTTTGCTTGCATCGATTTACGGTTGTCACGCTCTCATGTTCGCACACCACACAGACGATTGGCATGATTTTTCGAGCTTCAATGAACATGAGCTTGAAGTGATTCTCTCTGCACTTTGTGCTTGACTGTTAATGTTGAGCGTGTAATCTGAGAACCTCTTTCTTCCCGTGTATCGTCGTCGTCTCTACGAATAAACGTGACCGAGTTGGTGGATGCGTGTTGTTGGACTTGCTGTTCCAGGACACCAGATTGCGCACACGATGGGAAAAGGCCAAGAGGTTGCCACCGGAAACTATAATAACCAACAAAATCACAGCAAGAGTGTCCCTGACAGTTTCGGGCAACAATAACTGGATTTCAATTTTTTAAAACAATACTCAGCGACAATAACACTACAATTCATATAACGCCATATGTGCATGTGCTATGCGTAAACATAATGAAATGCCTCATCTTTGGTGTGGAAATTGAATCTCTGGCAGTTCCGCGCAGCAACAGCTGCATAAAACAATTGACATAGTCGATCGACAATGCGACCACCATATTGTTTACACTAGGGTGGTTAGATCGCACATCGCACTGTGCGGATCTCCCTTCCAATCACTTCCCCTGCACCCGCACAGTGCGGAAAGAACAGCACGGTGCGGCCCTTCCCCTACATTTCCACTTCCCGCTCTTCAGTGGCAGGAGGGGGAGAACATCGCGGGAAGGGCCACACCGTGCGGTTCTTTCCGCACTGTGCGGGTGCAGGGGAAGGGATGGAAAGGAAGACCCGCACAGTGCGATGTGCGTGTGCGTACTAATCACCCTAGTTTACACCATTTACATGCGTTATCTGTACTTCTCACAATGAACGCCTCCACTCTGGTTGGGAAATTAAATCTCTGCTACAAGAAGGAGAATCAAAGATCGTCATTCTCTTATTCAGTGGACCAGTCCCGCGCGTCTCGTTCCACAAAAAAGGGAAATGAGCTTTCAAGAGAAGCTATGGCATAACACAGTATGTTATGGGAAACGGCTAGACGTGTTCAGGGAATAAAAACGTCAAGAACGCCACAATACCCCCAAAGCCAACACAGGAGATGTTGTGTTTCAAGAGTAGTTGATAAGTGGTTGGTGATTACACCCAAGTTCTTGCTATCAGCTGCGTTTCACAATTAAAAACATCAGAAGAGCAACTGTTTTGGTAATGGATGGCATTTATAGCCTCGAATTGACTTGCGAACTGCATTCTTTTTCGAGCAGTTGTCTCTCGCAGCTGATAGGCAACTGGTCGGAATGAATTAGAGAAAAATGAATGCACTTCGCGATTCGTTTCAATGACATTGGATCGATGACCTGACTTAGCGGTGAAACATAGGTCACCTTTCCTTCCTTCAGTACTTTGTATTTCCCTACTTTAATTGGCGCTTCCTATCTATATAATTCTCCATCGTTTCTTTACTTTCATAATTGTAGTTTGTAATGTGTACTAGGGTGGGCACGTTTGATCATATACTGACAGTCGGTTCAATTCTAGCCTCCCTATTCTATTCCGAGGGTCTTTTCTCACCAGTATAGCGACCGCTCTGAAGAGAATAGGGAGGCGAGAAATGAACCGGCAATCAGTATATCATCAAACGCGTCCACCCTAATCTGTACTTTGTACTCCATCAGACACCAACCTTTTGCTTCTCCTGCTTGACGTCCATGTCATTGAGCAGCAAGTTGACCTACAAATGTATCCTTATGATGTCCACTTTTGCTTCATTGGTGATTACAGGCTCATCACGGTAAAATATATATTTGGTGAAGCATATCTCCGCCAGGTTTGAAAAATAATTCGCAAAAGTTCGAATTTTGAAACATATCCCATCCAGTTTCGCTCACCTGTTCCAGTTGGTGCATCATCGTCTCCAGCTCCATATCCATATCAAGCTGCTTCTGCAGGTCCTCCAGCATGCTCGCAGCTTCACCGACTGGGGTCTGCAAGAAACCTGTTCATATAATGTTTCAGAAATCAATTAACATTGCATTTGTCAAATTTCTGATGTGAAAACGAGCGCCGACCACATTTCATCAGTGATATTATAGCCCAGGTGAAACCCAACCCAACCGGGTCTCTCACAATCGTCTCACCGTCGGTCTTCCAACGACGAAGCTGACGCTCTCGTCCATCGACGTGTCCTCCGTCTGACACTCCTCCTCCCTTGTTTCGATCTGCAATTTAAAATTCTATCTTTAAATTCCAGCCGATAAAAAGTTAGAATTTGAATTTTCCCGCTCAAAATCGAGTTTAATTTTTCCCGCTCACCTTGGGTGTTTCCGGTTGCTTTAGAGTTTGCGGGAGCTGGAATCCGGGCATAAGTGATGCGCGAGAGGGTGTGAACTGAAAATATGTGTTCTTTCAATTCAGAACTCCTTAAAATCATGCTGGCGGGTAAAACTTGGGTGAACGGCAGGAGCGCCATGGACTTTGCGCCACAATGGTAAAAATGGATAGTTACGTCGTTATTGCTGTCTCTCTCTCACGGCGCAACTGTCCATTTTATCAGTGCGGCGCATATATCCATGGCGCACTTGCCGTGTAACTCATAGATCAGACCAGGGCATAAGTATCATCCAACAGGGGCACGCAATCCGCGAAAGCGGGATAAGGGTGAGGAAGAAGAAGACTTGTCACGTCAACAAAAACTTACAAATCCCGCAGCTCCCGGAGTGTCGGGCAACTTGCCGCCACCGCCGAAGATCTGAAATTCATAATTTATTTTTTTTTATACTCTGTCAACTTCTTCAGTGGTAAAGATACCGACGATAAAAAGCATGCAAATAATAATTTCATATTTCCAAAACGAACCACAGATTGATTGGAAATTTTTTTGAGCCACGAAAAATAATATCTGTGCAACAACGAACCTCCTGGTTGCTCTTCACCGGCGTGCACGGAGCAGACGCGTAGTCGGACATTGAGGAACGCTGAAATGGCAACTCTACGTCACATACTCTCGACTGGAAAACACGATTACGGTAATAGGTGTAAGGCTTCCAAATGGAACCGGACACTATATATTTCAAATCATATTGCCATGAAATGCTCGAGGTGAACTATTTCCAAATATAAGAATGGAAATTGTGATCGGTTACGGTGGGTCAAATTACGGACATCATGTGTATTCCTTTTTCTCTCAAGGAAAGTCAAACGTCTTTTTCTGGAGCCTAAAGAGGAGCCCGCACAGTGCTTTGGCCGCGATAATGTTATGCAAAAACAGGTGATTCCCGAAGGGAAGACCAGAGTACGGTAGGACACGATCGATTGAAAGTACTAACATCATGTGTCCCATTCGTGTCGTCCGCCCTCTTCGACTCATCATCCAGCCTGATCGCCGGTGAGCGAGTCTTTTCTGCAATCAATATGGATTATCGAGTGGCAAACTACCAAGAATTAGTAACTTCACATCCACATCCCCTTTATTTCATTAGTGTAACATAAATGTGAAGGACACTCCAACTCCTCAAGAAGAAAAAAAAGTTGTTTAAAAATACAGCCCATATTTATACAAGTGTTGAAATCTATACTACACTAAACCGACGGAGAGAAACCAAAGAGAGAATAATCACCTTATTTACGTACGAGGTGAAACATAAGTGTAACGGGTAATACTCACCCATCTTTCCATTCGACGTCCTGCTGGTATCTGCGGGCTTCCGTTCGGGCAGTTTGGCCTGTAAAGTCACATAAATTGCTTGGCAACCACGAGGACCACGATGACGGCAACGCTTGAGGAGACGCGCTGCGGTCAGGGACAACCGCTCATACTTTGACTGCTTGCAGCTTGCAATTGATCTCCTTCTTCTTTCCCTGATCAGCTGCTGTCGACAAGGCATCGTTCCAATCCGTGTACAACTGCAAGAGATTACGGTAGCTGACTGACAATCATAGCTGAATTTATAGAGACTATGGTTTCTAAATCGGAGGCCTATTCATGAATGCTCCATACCGTTTGGCATTCCAGATGTGACGTCATTTGGCTAGGGTTTGCCGAATGCCCTCCCCGTACCAAAATGACGTCACGTTTGGAAATCCAAACGGTTTGGAGCGTTCATGAATACGGCCACGGTAGTAAAGTGCATTTCTCGTGCGTCTAATGTCTATCGAACGTAGGGGCAACGGCTCGAGTAATGCAGCTTACTACAGATTTAGAAACTCTTATGGAAGCGTAGGACTTAACATTGCTCTTTCAATTTATAGGAGTAGAATCAATCAATACTTCACGTGGGATATTGTAACGACATATTTTCGTGTCGGGTCCGCCTCTACCTCAAATTGTTCCTCCAGCACTGGCAGATCCTCAGTCGCCATGAGCAGTGCCATCTCGGCATCCTGCCACTCCTTCCTCTCACGACGGCGTCTCAAAGGGAAAAGTACCGTAATACCAATCAATACGGGCTACCCTACCTTGCCGAGTAGATAGCAGCAGCGTTGAAGAGTGCGCTCTCGTCGTCTGTTGAGAAGGGAAGATGATGGGAGAAGACCTGCTTGTCGTAGAGCACAGGCACGCTGCTGCAAAAGAGAAACGCGAATACGGTAAGCTATGGTGCAGGGTGGGTTTAGCAGTCAGCTGTTCAGACATTCTGGAACTGCCGTTCTTAAATTTAAGCACCCTTTGATCATCAAACGTGGTGATCAATAAAAGTACATTATCAGATCGATCGGGTTCCAGAATGTCCAGTTCCAAAGTGTCCGATCACCGGATGTTTGTATGCGCGATCAGTTATGTTTCACGGAAGCTATATAACTTTGATATTTACGGTCAGTGAAACATAACTTATCGCGCATACTAACTATCAGCCCTAGTGCACTGCGCACTTTCCAAAACGTTCCCACAATTTTTTTCTCACCTGCACACCGAATCCATCGCTGCCTTTGCGTACACTTCCGCAGCCTCAGCGCCGTTGGGGTCCTGACTGGAAAAAGCTACTGTAATCCCCTTGATCGTCTGGGACTACAACGCACCTGATAATACGGAATACTGTAGCCACTTGGGGCAACTGCGGTCGCGCTAGGAGCCTCGTCAGTCGCAGCACCTGGTGCGCTGCTATCTTGTCACTCAGAGTGGAAGTCGGTCTGCAAACATCTACCGTAATAACGATGATGAACGGGCTACCGTAATCGTAATTTTCGTTACGGGAGGCAAGAGTCCGCGCACCTATCCTGCGCTTTGACTATGAGTGCCTTCCAGAGGTCGAGTTGCCTCGAGGAGAGAGTGGAGACGGGAAGAGGCACGGGAAGTGGGTCCTGCAAAGAAATTTGACATTAAAATTTCAAAATTACCGCCGAAATACCAGCGTGGATCAAGTGGACATTAAACAGCGAGCGGGTAACAATGGAAGTGCGAATACAAGTTATTATTATTAATATTATTAACTAATCTAATGTTTCTGAAATACTTGGAATACTTACTAATGCTCACGAAGTACTTGACATTACTATACATGTGCGCGACGCTAATCCACCACGTGCATTGAATTTCAATAGTAAGGGACATTTCTTGATGTTATTGTTCAAATCGAGAATGTAACAAATTAGCGTAACAGACATGTCGCCAAAAACAAACTGGCAAACCATCTTTTTTTCTCTCATTCTCTTCTATCCGTTTCGATCTCTAGTAGAGTCTCTACGTACTTTGCGAGTCGTCTTTTTTGGTGAGATGCCAAAGTGACCTTACTATTAGCAGGCGGTGGAGAACGATTATCAATATATTTCAGAGTACCATTAATAAGCAGCAATTCTTTTTTTTTGCATTATGAGGATACATTCATTGACCCATCAAAGCTGCTATCTGACGCAATATTTAAGATTTCATCGATGCACAAATTCTTCGGGTGTATGTAGTCCTACATTAATCATGAATGTAACCAGTTCTCTCAACTAATTGTCAGAATGTTATTTAATAGTCCACTAAATCTTTCTGCCAACCTTGTTCATTTTGGCCTTAGCAGGGGACGAGGTGAAGAATGAGTTGTTGAGTGCTGCGAGTCTGCTCGGTGAGGAGACATTGGAGACGTTCAGAGTGGAGAGAGGTGATCGGATGGAGAAGGCAGAAGAGGAGCAGCGAGTGGGGGCCGTGAGAGTGGCCCAGTCCACAAGGAACAGCAGATAGGCCTGAAAATTACATTTTAAATAATTAATTAATTTTTAATCTCACAATTTCCACCACGAACATTCATGTCTCAGCATCAACATAAATAAATTTGTGCATTTTCCCAAACCAATGCGAAGATTAGACGTGGTCTCGAAAAGAAATAAACAATACCAACGTTCAGGCGATCCCTGTGGTACACCGAAATCTTACAGTAATTTCCCAGACTCAGCGCAGGGCGAAAGATAAGAGGGCGATGTACATTTACGAAGTAATGGCGGCGCAAGCGTCCATTTCACGACCATCGCGCTCTTGTCTTCAAACCCTCAGTGCTACTGTATACCTTGACATCGAAGCGGGAATAGTCGTCCTTGGTGCTGGAAGCGAACGACTCTGCGGGAGGGTAGGCGGGCAGTGCAGGGAAGAGCGAGTCGATGAAGGAACCTGTAGTAGGTATGTTTCACAGATGGAAAAGATTTGCGAAAGGTTTAGTAACACAATTATGGTCAGGCTGCAGGTCAGATTTCTCTGATCTCTCTTATGAAGCTGTACTCTGTCACCATTGCCTAAAGGGCAACATTCAGACAGTCTGACCATGCGAGGTAACAACTGTCATTTCAGAGATGACAGACCAGCGATTATGTCCCACACCATGCTCCTAAAGCCTGCTACAGCATTGCTTATTATCGATAGGAACTAGTGTAGGTTAAATGAATACGAAGAAATGGTTGCTCCATCTCATTTCATTCTTCAGTGAATAGGAGCGGCCGTCCCCTGTCCATTCTTCGTATTCATGTAAATACGAACATTTCAAACCTCATTATCTACGCTCCAATATACATGGAAAAATTAGAAAAGTGCGCATAAACGTGTTTTGAACTACTTAGAATCCAAAAATGAACTTGTATTGGCACTTCAATATAATCACAGATGAGGCAATTAATCAGGCAAACCAGTGTAAGAAGCTATGATAGCACCAAACTGATATTATATTCGTCTTCTCCATCATGAAAAACCTATCCATGCACATTTTCATGAATTTTACATGCCCATAAAGACCATTAAAGGGATCTAAAAGCTTCGTATTCATGTGAATACGAAGGCTCACCGTTCGTATTCACATGAATACTAAGAATGAACGACCGCTCCCCTTCGTATTCGTATTCACATGAATAAGGGAGGGCGCGCCCTTCGTATTCATTCTGCCTACACTAATAGGAACCTACCATCTCTTAACACCTCATCCAGTCTCATCAGGTTGACCAGTCGTCTGGCCACCATCCGCAACTCCAGATTCTCGGTCAGAGCTACAAATAGAAAATTTGAATTGCCGCCGGAATATTTGGCGCCAAAATTTTCATTTCAAAAACGCCCACCTGCAATGCACTTGTCGTACTTGGTAGCGTCGAGTGCGGTCTTCGAATCGCGCGCTCCACCAGACAGGCAGTCCTGAAATTATATGTACTTCGATGATGCCAGATGCTAATGTACTACTACTGTACTCCTACCGTAATCCAACAGTATATTACAATAACAACAATACACTAGGATGCGGTCATCAGCAGAAGTTCGGAATTGTGCATTTTTGGTTTACTTCAGCAAACAACCATTAGAATCTGGTTGGTGGCAAAATTACGGTTAGGTGATAATAGAAAAGCTTTGAAAAGGGACCAGAGATATTTATCCAACATATTGACTCGTAGTGAGCGTCGGAGGATTTCTAACGCATGTTTGCATACTTACAAGCGCATCACTTCGTGTACTGCTCTTCCAAAACTGTCTGCTGAATAATTGAAAACTATAACCGCGCTAAAATATTTATTGCACATTCGCACCTCAAATCCTCCAAGCGGCACAAACGAGATGAGCGAGCTGTTGTTGTGGGATACGGTATTCGATCCTGAATCAGGAGATAGCTTGGTTCTTGGCATGATTCGCCCAACTACGGTACCTGATCCGATGGCGAAGAGTCCGGTGCTCGCGCCGCCACGCAGTGAGGCAGCTCCCGCAGCATCTGCTAGTTGTTCAGCACACTGTAAGGCGAAACATGGTTGGATTGGGTTTCAGGGGAAACTCGCGTGAAATACGTTTCATGAAAATCATAAGTACCTCGCCATTGTCCAGAAGGGCCTCCTCATCTTCCTCGGGGACGTTCAGGCGTTTCCTGATCGCATTCGCCTCCAGCGCTTCCAGTGCCACGAGAGCCGAGGTGGAGGGCACGGAACTGAAATTGCGCCGATTGAGTGGCACGGTAATGGGGGTGCCCCGAACCCGTAGCACAAGAATTGCGACTTACGGGAACTTATTCTGAAGCGCGGACTCTAGTACACTGTAGAATTACGGTAGGGTGCAGTAGTAGGGTTACTGCACTACAGTAATCTATAAGCCACAAGAGTCCGGGCATAAGCAGAAGTACCGACTTACGGGGCACATACGGACAGCCAGTGGAGTGCGAGTCGGGAGAGCGTGGAGGCTGCTGTTCGCCAGTCTGCTGCAGCTGAAGGAGAAGAAGGCAGGATACGCTGCAAAACATGTATACGTCCGTATTTCGCATATTTCGAATCGAATCCATTCTTAGAGATTTATATATTTTCCCCAATTTCGAATGGAAGCCCATTACCGATTAACAGCACACTTATACTTATGGAGTGAGTGAAACATAACCCCAGCAGGCTTCAAAAGTGAATATTCAGTACGTACAGAGTTGAAAATCGGCCTCAATAAGTTTGCATGAAATCTATTCAAAAAAACAGTCAAGTATCATAGAAAAGATAAGAGCACACTGAGAGTGCACAGTCGGCCAAAAAATAAACGAGCGTACTACTTACAACAGTTCGAATTGGATTCATAATGAACATTCACATCCTCTTCTTATGTGTAGCTTTATATTTTTTCTACCAGCTTTTTTCATTCAGTCAACATCGTTTCACGGCACACTTCTACTTATTGACTGAGTGAAACATAAGCCGGCCAGTTTTCAAAAGTGAAGTACGCACCGTTGAGTGGAGCAGCAGAATGAGGTCGGCAGCTCGTCTCGCGAGAAGTGCTCTGGAAAGCCACAAATCAATATTGCTCCGGCAAATACGGTAAAACTCCGTTTGAACGGCGAAGGATCAAGAAACGAGGCATTTCGCAATTACAATGGCACTATTGCATAAGACCGGACGATCTGCCATCTTTACCCGATAAACGCTTTCGCAGTTATGCTAGTCACCAAAACGGCGCAGTCAATATTCAAAATATATTTAATAGGTTCGATAAAAACAAGATTATAAGCATATTTCTAAGGCTGCGATTAGCATATAGTATGGTTGGCAGTTTGACTAGGTTTTAAGATATGTTTCACCGTGGCTACAGATATTGTCAAACTGCCAACCTTAACATATAGTATTTTGAGTAAGTTCTTGGTTAAAAAAGGACAGTAATGGGCGACTTCGTACCTGGGAAGTGCAGCCAATGCACGTTGCTCATCGGCATTTGCGACGCGAACGTCTCTCGATCGAGCGACCAGAGATGAAAGTCTGAAAATGAACAAATTCGACATATTCATTTCACACAGGATGCCAATGATTTATCATCCCTCGTTATCTCGTATCGATCTTCCTTTGATACGCCTCTCTCTTACATCTGCATAATCCAAGGGGAAAACGATCATAGTTCAAAAGGGTCCGCACTTGGTGACATCACCTACCCGCCTATGAGACACAAAACCTGATTTTACCTACCCGCCCAGGGGTTGGAAAGAAGCTTCACTGTACATCATCTACCCGCCTTCGACTCCGGCTGCATGACTTTTTAAACTATGAAAACGATTCTGTTCTCTAAGGATTGCGGTATACAACACGCACACAGTGACCCAAGAGCACAAAAATATCACGTCCATTCGCTCTTTTGAGCACTGGAATCGGATAAATCGACCTGAAATTCCGTCAAAAAACACGAAATACTCACTCTCCGAGGCACTGCACGGCGTATTGCAGCCTGGGCGGGTCGAGGGAAAGGGCCTGAAAATTGAAAATATTTTATTTTCTAAAATTCCCAATCACCTTTTCAATCTTGGCGTTCTGGACGATGCTGTAGTTGAAGTAACTCAGGGCGCATAACGCATCGACGTTCTGAATGATTTGCTTTCAATGGAATAGACATTCGAGAAAAATAAACAGGTTTCTTTGGAAAACCAGCCAATTTTGAGGAATATTTTGAGCACGGACCGAGAGCTGCTTGCTGACGATGTCGAAGAGGACATCGTTCTCGCTGAACGGATCCAGCCACTTCATCCCCAACTCCCTTGAGTACGTCTGACCCAAAGAGAGCATGATCTACAAGAAATTATATCGATAAGGACATTTCAAAGCGAAAAATCGCATTTTCCAAGAACGATTGACAAATACATTTTGCGTAAAAATTTAGCCATCAAGCGTGAGAGCAATGACAAAGTAGTCCCCGCAAAAATAAAACAATATAACGATGCAAAAGCCTGAAATATTTATGAAAACTGCGATTTGATGAAAACGATTAAATTGTTCCTTTTTTCAAAAGTTTTACTACTTTGTTTTAAACAAAACAAGAGTTGACCCAACGGCTTTTGCATATTTCGAAAACAAAACAATAATTTCTTGAGCAATATTTATTAAGTAAAATCTATAAACTGAAAATATTACAGAAACTGCAAATGAAACAAAGAAATATACAATATTCCTGGTTAGAGAATATTTTCGCCCTTTAATTATTGGAAACTCCGGATCCGGAACTATTGATTTCTTCCGTTACGGTAATTGGAGAGACTCATTTTCTACTTTCGTTTTTGGCAAAACGTTCTCTTTGGCTAATTCTAGCACGTTATTTTCAGATTTTCGTCATGCAGCCTAACGAAGAGGGATCTCGCAGGCGCCGGGTATGTCTTTAAATCAGGGATGACCACGTCAATGGAAGATTTCCGTTCAATTTTCCCATTTGCGAGTTCGACGAGCAGAGTATTGCTTGTTTTGCGCCTTCCCCTGAACAGTCTATGACGACTTTGAGAGGTCACTCCGATAAAATCAAGTACTTGCTCAATGAGCAATGCTATTCACTGCTCGAACAACAACTTTTATGTCTATTAGCTCTGTGGTTGTTCAGCAATAAAATTTTGCACTGTTTGGTATGAAATCAAATTTTTACAGCTTATGCGGAACATCTGCCTGTGTGAGCAGATATTGGAGTTGGGTCGCGATTCCAAGGAAGTCTGCCGTGAGTTTTTTTTATTTATTTTTTATTTCTTCTAGCGCTGGAGGATAATCAATTGTAGCATTTCTTTTGATCTTTCATTTTTTTCATTTTCAGAAATGGCAAACCACGCGACGAGGTTGCTTCTACAGGTACATGACGCTCTGAAGGGAGGCCAGGTATGGTGGTTGGTAGCGCGTCCCATCACGATAGATACCGTAATCTCAGATCGATTCCGTGCTGTTCTACGAGGTGAAGGAGTTCTGCGACAATCCGATGAGCGTTGAGATGACCTCGCTGCACACCGTGCTCAAGGTTGTCATATAATTCCTAATATGAACGCAACCGACAGTTGTATGACATGCCACTTATTCATATATTGTTCAATTTTAATCAGCAATTAAAATCATACAAGTTTGGGGAATGCCGCTAACTAAAAGAGTTCTGCTTTACTCAACAGTGATTGTCTAGATATCGTTCTGATGTGAATATGGGCTCGATTTTTTTAGAGCATCCTCATCCTCGCTGAGGCTTTTCCGTTGACGGAATCGCATTACACTCCCGACACCGCCACCGCTCGTTCAGGTATCGATTGGTTACGGTACTTTCCGGATTCCTTTCAGAATTCAATTATTTGTTTATCATTCAGTCTCTTCAACTGCACTAGTGCTGCCTCGTCAGCCAGAACCGCCGACCCTCACGCCATCATCAGCTTCTTTCAAGGTAATTGTTTCTATTATTATTATTATTATTATTATTTCCCTGATTCAAGGAACGCGGGAAAATCAACCATGAATTTTGCAGACAGAGCAGTCAGTGGAGAGCGTAGGTGATGTCGTGGAGGTTGTGGAGGTTCCCACGGTCGAGGAGAAGACCGATCCGAGGAGTGAACACGAGGAACAGGAGGAGCAGAGGAGAAGGTGAGAAAGAGCCGCAACGCGTCCGGCCATGCGTCTCGGTTGTCTGCTTTATTGATTCTTTTCTCAATTGTTAATTCCAGGTCGTTCGAACTGACGAAGGAGGAGCAGAGGAGAAGGTGAGAATATAGATGATACAACAATTGCATCAAGGACATTTGCGCCGTAATGATGAATTGGTCACTTGCGTCATCGTTGTCGTCAATATCACGGCGCAGATGTCCGTATCATCATTATGGCTCAAAGGTCCATGACGCTCTTGTCGTTCACCTTCTAGGCCGCCATTCGTCCGGCCCATGCGTCGCAATCGGTTGACTTATTGACTAGATACCGGTTTGCAGGTCGTTCGAGCTGATGAAGGAGAAGGAGCAGGAGCAAAGAAGAAGGTGATAATGGAGGTGAAAGACGATAGCGCCGTGGAGATTTGCTCCGTAATGGTGAAATGGACGTATATATCCATTTTTCATGATATGATCCATCATTTCCCAGTTCATGTCACCACTATGGCGCAAATGTCTATAGCGTTCTTGACTTTCACTCTGAGAATGACGTCCAAGCCGCAACGCTTCCGGTCACGCGTCGCGGTTGTCTGATTTATTGATTGTTTTACAATAATAAATTCCTGGTCGTTCGATCTGACGAAGGTGAAGAAGGAGGTGGGAGAGCGGACGAGGAAGGAAGAAGAGGCTAGAAGGGGAAGGAAGAGAACAAAGTCAGATGGAAGGAGCCTCGAGGATGGATGTGAGAGATTGAAACAGGAACTTGTGCTAAAGCCCGGAATCTAGTATACTGTAGGAGTTCAGTAGTAGGGTTACTGTAGCCGGATGGTATACTACTGTAGTCTAGTGTCCTGTCATCAGCAGACGCAGCATAGAAACACTTAAATATATTTGCCAGTAATGAATTACTACTTTTTTGTTTGAGCTGTTTCAATGTGTGTACTTAGCACTTTAGCCTGTTATCATCGGAATATGAAACTCACGAGTTGCGCAAAAGCAACGGGTTTCTAATTAAAAAATGGAAAAATGTAACCATTACAATAGTGGGGTTATTGTAGCCGGATGATACACAGTATACCGTATGCTACAGTAGCCTAGTGTCAGGGAAATAGCATAGTAACCATTGAAACATTTAAATTCATGAATCTTCTGATATTCATAAACTATTACTTTTTTGTTTAAGCTGCTCGATTACAGATACTACGGCATAGCACCTTAGCCGGCTAACATCGTAATTTGAAAATCACTTGTTGCACGAAAGCAACGGGTTTCTATTTAAGGAATTGAGAAGTATTTTTAAAATATTTTTTGCAGTCATGTGCACTTGTAGTCGCCGTTTTCCGTCAATGACTGCGATGAGGAATCACATGCTGGCCAGTCCGCACTGCTCGTTTCCCGCGAGTGACAAGGTGGGTACTGTAGCAGCGAGGGCTACGGTAGCCCCCCGAAAATACGGTTACCTTAACTCATCCTGGTGTCCCTGATTCAGTCGAATCTGTTTCAGAGACGCTCCAGGTCCACCACGAAGGCACCGAGGGATGGCAGCGAACGGGTGAGATTGATTTTAAAACTTTCACTTAATTTTTTCTAATTTTATTTGAAAATTATTTTTTAAAGTTATAATTCAGTCGCAATCACGTGGCCCTTCAGCGAGGAAACATCCACGTGCGAGATCTACGATAAAGTCGACCGCCCTGGTGAGTCGATACGTTAGATTTCCACTCAATTGATTGATTGCATAAGCTAGCTTTCCACACAGAGCCCCGAATCCGATTATCGATTGATTGCAGTCGACCAACTCGGGATTGTATTCGGAGGAGGCGTTGACTTGCCCATATTGTCGCATCAAATCGGCCCACTACAACGACATGGAGAAGCATCAGAAGGAGCGGTGAGCTATCGATTATCGATTGATTGTCTACCGTAACTTTCCGGATTTTTTGCCGAAGTGCGGACTGTAGTATACTGTAGGATTATTGTACGAGTGCAGTAGTAGGGTCACTGTAGCAGGATAGTATAATACAGTAACCTACAATATACTAGAGTCGGGGCTTCAGCCAGAAGAACCATATATTGATTGTCTACCGTAACCCTCCCTCTTTCCAGTCACGAACTCGACCGTCTTGCTGTCTATGGCTGCTCATTGTGTTCTTCTTCCAATGCTGACATCTGGTACAAATCTCTCGTCACGGCGCGTCATCATTTCAAGGTTAGTTCGCACCCCGAGGGGGAAAACCGCGACGCTTGAAATGAAGCGTTGCGGTCAAACAATGTGTCCCTATTCAGGACAATAAATGCGGAGGCAAGCTGATTATTCGCACTGCGGCTGAAGCGATCGAGGCGCTCGGACTTTCCAAACAGGTAAGAATCTCAAAAATCTGATTTTGAAAGCTTCTGGATTACGGTAGTCCAGTATCGATTGATTGCTCCTAAATTTTAGGCGACTCTCTTCAACCTGCGCTCCAACAAGATGCCCTGTCCGTACTGTGCGAAGAACTATGTCGTGTCTCAGCTGGACTCGCACATGACCAGGTGTGATTCCTAGCACGAACTGAGCCAATGGATACTGTATCTCAAATCCAGTTTTTCTCAATCCTACTGTTATCTGGTTCATATATAGAGATTGTAGGATACCGTAGAAAAATGCTGTAAATCTACCTCTAAAAAGTAAGTTATTATGTGACGTAGGTTCACCTCTGACGAAGATTAGACGAAGTGAGAGTATAGTGTAAGCTACAGTATCCCTGTCCTACTGTGTACTGGTTCACAGCTAAAGAAGACTGCTGGAATATTATGAGTTGCGGTATTCTCTCACAGTATCCATAATGTAGGATATAGTCTATCATATAGAGACCTCGAATCGACTTACGAAGTACATTCTTTTTTCTCTAATTTATTCCGAACTGTTGTCTATCAGATGCGAGAGACAACCGCTAGACAATGAGTTAGAGAAACGAAATGCACTTCGTGATTCGATTCGAGGTCTCCAGTAAGATACTGTATGCTACAGTATCCCTGTCCTACAGTACTCCATTTCCCACTTCCAGAGACCACGGTGACTGCGATCGTCTGGAGCTGTTTGGATGCAGAAAGTGCTCAGTCTGGTGCACGACAGTCGGAGGAGCATTCGGCCACTGCAAGAACTCTCCTGTACGCCCATTCCCCCGTCCCGGTTATGTTTCATTCCTGCCCGACTGCATTTGCGAAAACCCGCCCTGAGTATGTTTCACAACCATCGCAATCGTATCTGTTCAGGACTGCACCCATGCCGAGGTCCGCAGCGAATCAGAGGCGCTGAGCGATCGCTCCATGGGTACCGAATCCTTCCCGCTTCAAGGAACCACGATTGCTCTAGTGGACACCGCTCCCAGGTACGGTAGGGGCTACTGTGCAATCTTTGTTGTAGAGGGTGAACCTGCGTAATTGCCGTAATCCGTAATCGATCAATATCCCCTTAATCAGGTCGAAGACGAAGGCTGAGGATGAGAACGAGGAGAAGAAGCTGCCGGCCATACCTCCCATTCTGGTCGCAGTCAAGACTGAGAAGATGGAGAAGGACCGTGCCAGGACTGCCAAGGCGGACAAGGCACGCGTTGTGGTACGGTAGCTACCGTATACCTGAGATACTATTGATTGGAAGGGTTGCTGTATAATTACATTGTGATTTTTAGTGAAAATGGCATGCCTGACCTTCAATATGTACCGATTGATTATGTTTGTTGGATTACCGTACCCCCTCCCAGGCACCGAAAGCGACCCGGGCTCCCGTCATACGCAAGGTGAAGCTGGAACCGATGGACTCTCCGAAGAGAGAGACTACTACTAAGAGGAGAACTTCTACGAGAAAGGTTGCCAAAGGTCGGGAATATTGATTGATTACTGCACATCCCAACCGGTACGATCATCAGTGTTGGGCTGATCACCATACGTACGGGGGGACCCTTATGTGATTCCGGTACCCCCGCAAAATTTTGATAATCAGAAAAATCACATAAGGGGGGACCCTTATGTATTTCCGGATTTTACCCGGAACCGGCGCAAATTTTGGGAATTTTGTACCCGGCACCCCCGCA